>CM021103.1:32634828-32722919 GCA_007115665.2 Sequoiadendron giganteum | reverse complement strand
TTTTAGGTTCATTCAGTTGCAGTATGCTCTGCAAGAATAACAACAAAATATGAAGTTTAGTGCATTGATCATTGATTATTGGTAGACAATACCTACTTCGGGAGATATAAATAGTTCTATAATTTATAATAGATAATATGTAATGCATCTATAATAGAAGGGATGAAAGATATAGGAATAACTTTTGCAATGGAAGAATGCAGTATAAAGACAAGAAAAGAAGGCCTACTCTCCACCCTACCATATTGGGTCATGGAGCATCACACACTCTCACCAAACCCTCTCGAGAAAAAAAAAAAATTATCCACCACTTTGATCAATGGTGAAAGCGATTCTTTGGCCCCTGCTGACTTTATACAAGATCTAATGGCATCAAAACATCAATGAAGGAGGATTTTTTGGCTTGAGTATGCTTTGCAAACATGAAAGGATAATGTGAATTTTAGTGCAATAAATACATGGCATTGGTAGACAATAAATAAACCAAGAAATATAAAGTCTTGTACAATTTATAACAAATAATATGTAATGCAGCTGTAATACAATGCGAGAATTAAATAAAATGTAGGCATACCTTGTGCATGTAATAGATTGCAGTATAAACACAAAAAAATGAGGCCTGCTCTCCACCCTACGATATTGGCTCATGGAGCCTCATGGGCTCTCACCAAATCCCCAAGAAAAAATATTAATTCTCCACCACTTTGATCAATGGTGAAAGCAATACTTTGGCACCAAAGAAAATTAGTTGTGTTCAAATCAATGCTATACATTTTTAATAAATCGACATGCAGTTGTGAAATAAGAGATGAAATAAAAGATATATAGCCTTACGTCATATACAAATAGAATGTAGGTGAAGGCCATAGACCATGTAAATGTGTGGTTGTAAAGCTATTTAACATTTTGGAGATTGGTACACCTTGTATATGTAGACATGAAAAATATACCGATACATCTAATTATGCTTTATTGAACATTATTCCATTTATTAATTAAATAAACCAATTTAATTAATTCACTGAGGTTTTATTCCTAATTAATTAAATCAAATTAATTAATTATCTTCCTAAATTCCCTTCATTTAGTTAAATCATACATATTTAATTAAATCCATTTTCCTCTCATTTGATTTAAAATAAATCCAAAAATGCAAATCGAATGTCACAATCAACTAAGCACTAGCTTAATTAGTTAAATCCCTAATTAATGCTAAGACTAACCCATGTCCCATCCACTTGCACAATAAATCATTTATTTTGATTTATTAAAACCACTATTTTCCTCACAAAGGCATATTCCCAAGGAATATGCCCTCATTAACTCTCTTGTTTGACTTTTTTGGCCAAACACAATTCCCCCCAAAATGTTCAACCATATTCATTTATGGCCATTTTCAAAATTGAAATGGGCACATTGGCAAAAACTTGCACAAGCATGGGCCAATACCATTGTGAAAAGTGTCTCTCTCATTTGTTGGTTTTAGTCCCACATTGCTCAATCTTGGCTTCTCCTCTCTCAATCTTTCCTATAAATTCAATGATTTCTCTCTCATTTTTCATCTACAATTTGAACACTATCACTATAGGCAACTTGAGTTCACCGAGCATCTCATTGTCTATCATCTCATTTGGCTTGTCAAGGATTGGGAAAGGGCTGCTTTCTACACAAAGGATGTTACCAATCCACTATGGAATAGGTTTATTTCATGTTTTATGTGCTTTGATCATTCTTGTCATTTGTTTGCATTTTGAAACATGGAGTATTATTTCATAAGGATATGTATTTCTGTTATGTTGTTTTTGTCATTTTACTAACATTTGCAAATTTGCATGTCCACAAAATGGCACTAGAAGGAGGGCAGGCTTCTCAAGCAACATACAAAGTGTATCAAGTAGTTGGTTCTAATTCCATGCACACTTCCATATCCACTCATTATTTCTCATCTTCCCAAGTTTGGAGAGTCAAAGGTTCCAAATGGTCAACCAATCCATATTTTATTCCTAAAAAAATTCCATCCACGCCTCCACACATAATATCCAATTCTCACATTGACCTTGTGTTGGCAATGAACCCTCATCATAAGGGTTCAGAAGGAACTCTATCGCGATGTGTGCACAAAGACAAAGTTAACTCCGGTGTCAGCAAAGAAGATCAGATTTCTCAAAAGTTGCATTCAAGTGCACGTATCTTGGTAAAGCAACTTCTTCAAGCAAGATACCGATGGCAATGTGTTGATAAAAGCATGTACATTGATAGGACCAAGTGGTTCAACATCACCTTAAAATCTCTCAGAAAATATAAAAATCCAAAAAAAATCAGAAAAAGGATTGAAAACTGTAAAGAAAAAAATTGTCCTCCAGTGAAAATCACTTCGGTGGTGCTTTGGATAGGTACCATGATGAAACCTTGGAAAATAGACATCATGTGTATAATTGAGAATCTACGTGCATCATTTCAAGAGAAATCATTTTATTACATCCATAATAAAGCCATTATTCAAGCCATATCATCCGTTCATCCATGTACCATTTATCCAACCCATTTGCCATTTATGTACCTTATCTAGATCTTGAAAAAGTTTGGTGCACACTTTACACTTTGTGCTCGCCTATGGTAAGCATCTTGACATGGGTCATTCTCACTGATCCTACCCTACCCAACATTATCTGAGCCTTGAAGCATCATCCGAATGAGAATCCTCTATTTTGAACACCCTTATCTTATTGCAAGATAATTCATATCAATTCATCCAAGAATCTACCCATGGACATTCAAACATTGCTAGACAGTGGGGGCAGATATTGGCATCTTGCTTCGAGAATAAATCTTGATATGGGTATGTGCAGGATCATCATGGAAAAAATAGGCCCTTAAGTGGCAAAAAATTCAGAAAAATAAGATTTAGGCAATTTGACATAAAAATTTGAATAAGCTATCTATATTATTTCAAAAATATGTAAGAATAGAATTTGTATAAAATTGAATGTAGTTTATAAATTACTAGGTTTGTTTACAAAAAAATAAAATATATTTGGTGAAAAATTGAAATTTCAATACAGTAGTACTTAAATTTCAGGGGAAAAATAAGAATTAGGTGTCTGTCTGACCACCCTAACCACATTAAAATGGTAATATTTTCTTATAATATTTTAGATATAAGTAGATGACTCATGTCCCGATGTGATGCACTTTTTTTTGTAATTTTTTTCCAAGTAAATAATTAATTATAATTTTTTTATGACAACCTTTAAAAAATATAAAGACCCATATGTCTGACCACCTTAACTTGGTCAAAAATTCATGAAATTCAATTTTTTATTTTTTAATCTTATAGTATGCAAAGAATAGAATGTGACACATGTTTTGGATTCAAAAAATATGATACCATTTGAAAGCTATAGATGTTTTCCAATTATCTTAAAAATCAGGACTTTAGTCGTAATTCAATAGAAAATGAATAATAATATTTTATTAAATTCAAAGTAAATCATAATTTATATTGGTGGAAATATGAGAATCTCCTTTAAAAACCCTTTTTGTTTCATCAATTTTGGGTAAAAAAAAAAGTCATCAGCCACATACCCATCATATTTCCACTTTTTGGCCCATCATGATCCTGCACATACCCATATATATCCTCCAAATTATTTGGTGATTTGAACATTGGGAGACATAAAATCAAATTGGTCAAATAATTTGTGAGCCGAAAAATCCAAATCACTAGCCCATGGCATATTTTGACAGGAAGACGTTCCTTATCAAGTTTTATCTTTCATCAAACATCAATCTGAACAATCAATATTAGTTGCATCTAATGTGCACGTCAGTGTCACATCAAATCATCGAAACAATTTTATTCCAAATCAAGCTTCATCAATCTTGATAAGTTGAATCCAATCAATTATCACCTTGTTTGACTTAACACACTTAGTCAAACTATCATCTTGTGCACGAGTTTACTCTAGTATAACACAACTTCCTGGAATTTACAAGTGCATTATCATCTTATTTGACTTAACAAACTTAGTCAAGTTATCCAATCCATCATCAACTTATTTGACTTAACACACTTAGTCAAACCATCCTCTTTTGTACAAGTTTACTCTAGGATAACACAGCTTCCTAGATTTTACAAGTGCATTATCACTTTTGTTTGACTTAACACACTTAGTCAAACTATCAATCCATTGATCTGATCAATCAATATTAAGCTTGGTTTTGAACAAAATCCTAAAAAAGAGCACAGATATCGTCATGCATATCATGTCCAAATTGTCAAAATCATGCGAAAATCCAAAAAACATCGAAATCAATCAAAAATTCAAAAAAATTCAAAAAATCAAAAATCCAAAACATGTCAAAATCCAAAAAAATAAAAAATTAGAGTCATCTTGCCAAACTACGTCATCTCTGAGCTTGAACATAGGTAAGGTTGATCTTTGATCATCCCCCGAGACATTTTAGGTCAGTCCTTAGTCATCCATCACAATGGCATCTGTTTGCCCATCTATTTAGGTGTCTGTCGCAATGGCATTGGTTTGCTCATATTTTTCACATTTAGGTCAGTCCTTTAGGTGTCCGTCGCATTTGGCAATCCATTTTCCCATCTAGTTTACATTTTAGGTTAGTCTTTTTGGCGTTCGTCGCAATGGCAATCCGTTTTCTCATCTATCTCATCAATAGTTAGGTCAATCGTGATCCGAACTACGTCGTCTCTGAACTTAAATGTAGGAAAGGCCATCCTTGATTGGCCCTCGAGACACAAAATCCAAAACAAATCATAAACCTGAAAATACCAAAAACATTTGCAAAAGACTTCAAAAATATCAAAAACATCCAAATATTTGAAAAAACCCAAAATCGTGCACCTGTCTCATCTCGCTTTCGTCCGCAATAATCACCGCTCATAATAAATCAATTGTTGTCTTCATCCTTTGGTGAAGCAATCAGAAGCAAGTTTAGAAGGTTCCAAAGTGAACACCTAATCGTCAAAGTCTCAAGTCTAGATTAGTAAGTCAGCAAGTTGGTCAACTCGGAGTATCAATAGCTTATCATCCAATCAATCTCATCAAAACCCTAATCACATGTCCTAGGAATGTGACCTTCCTGCGATGGACATTAGAATTAGGTAACCCTGTAGTTTAGCCTTGGCTAGTGGTAGTAATAACATTAGCTTGCTTGCTTATTTTATCTTGTCTTTTTGACTTATCTTATTTTGTGCTCATTCCAAGGACTTCTCGATGATGCCTAAACAAAATAGGTTAAGAGAGAAAGGAATGCGGCAATGATCATTAAATTTTTGTCTGCTATGCTTGTTGGATGTTCTTGTAAAACAACTTGCCGATACTTGCTTTGTTGGGTCCATCCTAACAAGTTTTCCATATGTCAAGTGTGAAAAAGAGCACTCTTATTTGATTGTCGAGTCAAAGTCCATCACACTAGGCACAACGCCATCCTAGTTCTTAGTACCTTGATGCATCACACCTATGTGTGTTATCAAACATAAAGAAAGTTATGCTCTTTATGTCTCCCATCCCTAGATAAGCAATACATCATCATTCATCATCATTTCTAATAAAGTTGGCTTGTTGAAATTCTACATCTTCTTGGATTCAAGGGTTGATCCCTCTCATTCTTCTATCTTCTTTCTCACTAACAAAGCATCCATCCTGCATCCTGCATAATCATGTCATATCATCATAGGACAACATCATACATCTCATCCATCTCACATGCATTGCATAATCATTTAAGTTGTTTAGGATAATATAGATTTGTTATTCTAAGCATCTTTCAAACATCTCATTTACATCATCATTATCATATAGATCATATAGTCTAGCCCCATTTTGAACCTCTTTGTTGCGATATCCACCTCAAATCAAATATTTTCGCTCGATATCTCGAGGGGGCAATGTACTAACGTACTTATTTCTGTTGGGGCATCCGAAAAAAAACAATTTTTTTTTAATTTTGATGTCGGCGGCATCATTCTTCGAACCAATGTAACGAGTACATTCCTTCAAAGAGGGGAAAAATGTAGACATGCAAAATATACTAATACATCTAATCATGCTTTATTGAACATTATTCCATCTATTAATTAAATAAAACAATTTAATTAATTCACTGAGGTTTTATTCCTAATTAATTAAATCAAATTAATTAATTAATTTCCTAGAGTTCCTTCATTTAGTTAAATCATACATATTTAATTAAATCCATTTTCCTCTCATTTGATTTAAAATAAATCCAAAAATGCAAATCAAATGTCACAATCAACTAAGCACTAGCTTAATTAGTTAAATCCCTAATTAATGCTAAGACTAACCCATGTCCCATCCACTTGCACAATAAATCATTTAATTTGATTTATTAAAACCCCTATTTTCCTCACAAAGGCATATTCCCAAGGAATATGCCCTCATTAACTCTCCTGTTTGAATTTTTTGGCCAAACACAATTCCCCCCAAAATCTTCAACCATATTCATTTATTGCCATTTTCAAATTTGAAATGGGCACATTGGCCAAAACTTGCACAAGCATGGGCCAATCCCATTGTGAAAAGTCTCTCTCTCATTTGTTGGTTTTAGTCCCACATTGCTCAATCTTGGCTTATCCTCTCTCAATCTTTCCTATAAATTCACTGAATTCTCTCTCATTTTTCATCTACAATTTGAGCACTTTCACTATAGGCAACTTGAGTTCACCAAGCATCTCATTGTCTATCATCTCATTTGTCTTGTCAAGGATTGGAAAAGGGCTGCCTTCTACACAAAGGATAACACCAATCCACTATGAAATCGGTTTATTTCATGTTTTATGTGCTTTGATCATTCTTGTCATTTGTTTTCATTTTGAAACATGGAGTATTATTTCATAAGGATATGTATTTCTGTTATGTTGTTTTTGTCATTTTACTAACATTTGTAGATTTTCATGTCCACAGTATATAAATTGAATGTTGTTGCAATCTAAAATGGTTTGACTTAAATATAGGTACACACAAGGAAAATGCAAACTTTAGTGAGGCGAACATGTTTAATTGGTAACCAATATCTAAATTACGAAATTTAAACAGTTCTATAATCTATAAGGAAAAAATATGCAATACCACAATTACATCTTGCATATAAAAAATGATAAGGAAGTGAATTTAGAAATGTTGGAAATTCTATATGCATGGAAATGAAGAGGGAAAGAGAAGCAGTACAATTACCGTTAAGAATACCAACATTTCATGATGATGGCAATGAACACAATTATTGGAGATGATCCTCTTGTTTGATTCATAGTGCACTGTAATTGTTGGTATGTATCTTGTAGTATGAAGAAAAAAAGAAAGGTGGATCTATGCATAGCAAGAACATACATCGTCCACCACTCTAGTGAATGGTTGAATCAATGTTCCTTATTACGGTTAATATACAATCTATCATTCAAACAATCCCTTTTTGAGGTTGAAAGAAATAATAACACAGATACATATCTGCACATAGGGAAAATAAAATAAAATGAAGCACAACAAAATAAAGATTTCTCTCCACCCTACCATATTGGGCGATGTACCATCATATGTTGTTACACATATATATCCATAAGTAATCTTCAAAGATATGAATCTTGTTAGCATCTAATGTCAGAAATACATAGATGTGCACATAGGAAATATAAAACCAAGCACAACAAAATGATGCTTTCTCTCGATCATACCTATATATCAGTGTAGATTTTTTTTCCAAGTAGGTATACATGCATTACATGCCTTGGATGCATTTGTAGGGCCTGTTCCTTGGATATATATAGACACAAAAAAAATGTGTGGAAATGTATGTATGTGGAATTACATATAGACAACAGGTAGACGATGGGCAATGAAAGGTCACGTGAAAACTAAAACGGACAATCACCATTACAATAAACAAGGATGTGAGAACCAAGGTGTGTGCAAGAAGTTGAGTCCACTTTTTGGCCAAAAAGTGGAAGTGTTTTCCTTGATTTTTAGAATTTGTCACATTTGACCTAAAAATTTGAAGCACATAGAGATGAAATCTTAAAAAAATTCATTAATCATAAAATGTAATAATCAGAGTCTAGTTTCCAAATATGTAATTTATTTCAATACACAGATAATAAAAATTGATTTTCAATAGGCATTTCTAAAAAGTACTATTTGAAAGTCACTTTCTTTTACCATACCATGCATGTGTACGCCATCCATATTTTGACCTAAATAATTATATTTTTCTAAATCCTTTTGGGAAAACATGACTAGCTCACTGAAGCATGTTTTTGATATTTTTTTGTAATTTTTTATTGATTTATTTTTTGTTAAATTTTTACTGGCCATATTTGTAGTTTTGAGAAATCATCGTGTAGGTCACACATAAAATGACCTGAACTTATCATTTTTTGAATCCATTTTTTTAAATTGAAAAGAATTGTCTAAGGTACATTTTGGTGCAATTCGTTTTACAAAAAATATTTTAATAAAAAGTTATTAAAATGCTAAAAAACCCTGATAATTCAAATTTATGGACCAGTTTCATTAGAAATTAATTAAAAAATAGAAAAAATAATCAAATTGTAAAACAATTACATATTTAGAATATGCATTGTCTCATCTATAATGGGTTTTAATTTTGTCAAAAAATCTACAAAATAGGCCTTCAGACATATGTCAAAAGTCACTATTTTCCTGTGACATTGAAATGACCTTCAAGTTGTAGGTCAAACTATGTCTAAAGCTTAGGTTTGGGTCCCCAAGCCATTTCTCGAGCCGAAAAACAAGCCAAAATTGATACATACTAATCCCTATGTTTATGTGACATTTGTTGGAATGATAAATAGTATTTTTAAGTGTTATATACAAGATTCATGCTTGGAAGAAATGGGCAAAGAATTATCACAACCAACACTTTTGCAGTGATTTTGCAACCATTGCCACATACAAAGAACACAAAATAACATCCAACCACCTTCACATAAATTTCACAATGACTAGCCGCACTTGAACATTAGCAAAAGCTTGTCCTCATTACAGTCAAGCACTATGTTTCCCGAGGTTTGAAATGGGAGGTGTTACTTACAAGTGGTTTGTTGTTTTGGAAGAACATAGACTGCAAGATGATGGAAGGTAGTCTACATTGAACTTTGGTCAGGATTTTCATCAACTTTCCCAGTTTTTAAGCCTTTCGATAGCTGGGGAAAAGGTGGCGGTTGGGGAAATGGTGGCAAGTGGTTTTTGTTTTTTAGATTAAAAGTATTTGGTGAGTCGATAGAGAGGGCCAGTGAAATGGCATCAACATTAATTGTTGCATGGTTTCCATGTAGTGGTGATGGTTGTAAGTAACACATGCCTTTTAAAGCTTGGGAAAACATAGCAAATATCTACACACACCACAAATGAAACAAAATCGCAAATGTTTTTTTTGATATGCAACTCTTACTACTTGCTTCAAACACACCTCTTCTATAATGCTAATTTTCTCCATTAGTGGATTTATTGGATTAAATGAAGATTATTTAAAAGCTACAATATTATTAAAATGGATGTGAATAACCAATGCAAAAGATAAGATGTGATATTTCATTGAGAAACTCTAAAACATGATAAATTGAATATACATCCATATAATTCATATACATCAAAACCAAAAAATAATAATATTATCAATATAATTTTAAAGAATTAATGGTTTTAATAATTATCTAAAAAATAACACTTCCAAAAGCCACTCTTAGCTCAAACACCTTCACATTAGTGACAAAGTACTCAACAACATGTCCATATTATATCCTAGATAGAAAGAATATCGATGTATTTTGCACTACACTGTGGGTCCTATTCTTTCCTCTCATCTTCTGCACCATTGGAAAAATGGGAAGAGGTTTCAGTGCATCCCATACTACACTGCGGGTCTATCCTCAATCCTTAGAAGGATTTCAGTGGCATTGGATCTTTCCATGGAATAATATAGGAGGAATAAGCATACTTTTCCACTCTTCATGACGTGCTGGTTCCTCTGGAACAATTCTCAACACTCATGGAAAACCATGCTCTGGCTAGGACCATCCTCAGTGCACATACTTGTACCCTAGGTTGGACACACACTATAGATGTGCCCCCTTCTCTGTCTTGTCCATAGCTCACCAACCACTTCCTTCTTCCTTGATTATTTTTTCTTCCTTAAATGTTCTCCATGCTTCCATGCCTTTTCCATGTCTCACATCAATGAGTTATTAGCCGATAGGCTATTCTATGTGGGGCAACCCCACCGGCATCTCCAGCAGTCTGACACCGGTGGGAACCTCGCGGACTTTACAATTTTTCCACAGTATGTCAATTCGGAAGGTCATTCCAAAAGTCATGAAATAGTTCTCTTTAGTACGTAGCACGAACGTAAATTTCAGAACTCACTCCTATTAGATTATGGAAGCACAGATCTAGCCAGGTTACAAACTGACATCTCTTCGACGACCATGGTAATATGCTTCTATATCCCTCATGACTTCACTGATAGACACGACGTGTTTTTCATTGTTACTTGTTTATGGAAAACGACACCGACAACAAATTTTCTTCATTTATGATGAAAATAAAGATTAAAATCATGTAATCGAAATGGAATTCCTAAATGGAATTCCACTGCTTGTTTTACATAGGAACTGTTAGTTTCTAGAAATCGGTGTATCATTTTAAAATCAGTGCATTGCAGAGTCAAATAGAGATATGATAGTTTTATTTACCGGATAGTAGTGGACACAAATTTCATAAACCTTTGCTATTTAATTTAGATGTTTTAGTGCATAAGTTAAGACAATTTTGATTACATTTTATTAATTGACAGCAAAGCCACTTTAGATTAAATTGAAAGTATTGTGTATAATAAAAAATAATTAAAATAAATAAATAAATAAAATAAAATAATAAAACAATTTATATAATAAAAAATAAATAATAATGTAGATAATAAATAAAAATAATAATAAATTATATAATAAATAAAAAAATATAATAATTTATGTAATAATTTATATAAAATAAAATAATATAATAAATTTTAATAAAAATGAAATTTGTTCTGTGTTATAAAATCCAAACAATAAACAAATAGAAAAATGAAAAACTAAAGTTGTATAGGAAGCGTTGTTTTTGGAATGAATTGGAGAGGAGGGTAAAGAAGTAGAGAGGGAAGGATAGAGAAAGAGAGAGAGACAAGAGGGAAAAGAAGTAGAGAGGGAGGTAGAGAGGGAGGGAGGTAGAGAGGGATAAGTGATATAGAGATAGGGAGGGAGAAAGAGGTGGGATAGAAAGAAGTAGAGAAGGAAAGAGAGAGCCAAAGAGAGTGAGAGAGAGGTAGGGAGGGAGAGGTAGAGAGGGATAGGGGAGATATAGAGAACTAGAGGGGGAAGGAGAGAGAGGTAAAGAGGAATGAGTGAGAGAGGGAGAGAAGTAGAGAGGGAAGGAGACAGTGAGAGAGAAATAGGTGGGATGGAGGGAGGGACAAGTAGAGAGGGATATGTGATATAGAGAGAAATCGAGAGGGAAGGAGAGAGAAAGAAGGAGAGAGAAGGGGGGGAGGGAGGGAGGGAGGGATAGGTAGAGGGATAGGTGAGATAGAGAAAGGGAGAGGAGGGTAAAGAAGTAGAGAGGAAAGGATACAGAAAGAGAGAGAGAGTAGGGTAAAGGGACACAGGGAGGTAGAGAGGGATAAGTGAGATAGAGATAGGGAGGGAGAGAAAGGTGGGATAGAAAGAAGTAGAGAAGGAAAGAGAGAGCTAGAGAGTGAGAGAGAGAGAGAGGGAAGGATGCAGAGGTAGAGAGAGATAGGGGATTTATAGAGAATTAGAGGGGGGAGGAGAGAGGTAGAGAGGAAAAAGTGAGAGAGGGAGAGAAGTAGAGAGGGAAGGAGAGAGAGAGAAATAGGTGGGATGGAGGGAGGGATAGGTAGAGAGGGATATGTGATATAGAGAGAAATATAGAGGGAAGGAGAGAGCAAGAGGGAGAGAGAAGGGGGAGGGAGGGAGGGAGAGGTAGAGAGGGATAGGTGAGATAGATCATTGCTTTCTTCATGTCATCCACTGCTTTTCACGGTCGTAAATAATGTGGGCTTAGCCTATCGTCGTAAGTATTGCACCTTATTGGGGTGCAAGTGCTAGTATATATTTTTAAGGGGGTGGTTTCCAAACCATCACACCCTTTCACAAAAGCCATCCTTTTAATAATTATTTAAATAAATAATTATTCTTCCTTTTTAAAGAGTGTTTATACATATTCTTTATTAATCTCTCTTTTATCCAAAGGATCATAATATCCTTTATTTTTATCTCCCTTTTTTATTTTAAAAGGATTGTTTCATAAATTTATCTTCTTTTGGGGAAAAAGTCACATAACAATTCTCCCCCTGTAAATTAACTACTATCCTCTATAGTACAAGATACATCTACATCACAACTCAAAGAAACATATCATCAATAATTAAAGAAATTGCTATTGAATATATTCATTCTTCATATATTTATCTACATTATTCTCTTCTTTCAATTTATAAGTCTCTCTCTTTTATTTTTTCCAAGAGAAGTATATTTGGCAATCGAAATTATGACAAGAGCTATACATACATACATATATCTTGAATTTTACAATTGAGATAGTAAGGATATACTATATGTTTAATCAAATATATTTCAATATAATCAATTTTCTCTCATGTAACTCCTTCAAAGTATTATAATGTGATCACAAAATAATTACTATCCATATCCTATACTATGTGGCTACTCATAACTTATAGATTTATAATCTATAAATTCAACATACATTCCAAGTCCAATAAAAAAGTATAATAGAGATAGAGAAAATTCCTTTAAGAAAAAGAAAACAACAATAGGTTATGACTAGCCACATAGTACTTCATAAAATTCTAGGTCCAATCTTCTTTAACCTTAAAAAATTCTATTTATTTAGGTAATTTTAGAATCCAACATTGTAAATTATCATATTTCTATAAATTTTAAAGAGTGTGTGTAACACCCAATCTTGTCATAACATCTATCAATATATATCACTTTCTCAAAGCCTCATAGGTAATTAGATTCAAAAATGAGAAACAACAAATACCAACTATGTGATTTGTAATTCTTAATTCATAAAAGAAACATGTGAAAAACATCACATAAGCTACCTTCATATCATGAAAGGTTGGAATAGATAGTCTCTCCCCTTGTAAGATTTGACAACTCCTCATGTCTAAGTCTAAGAGCCTATTTGGTTTTGTATCTTATAACAATGTGGTGTTATTCTCACCAACTTATTCCAAACACAATGTCAATATTTCAAGTTTAAGATGTGAATCCAAGGACCTGTGGGTTATGGGCCCACAATGTTATTGACTCTCTTTGTGCATATTTGTCCTTGATGTCAAAATTGATTATATGACACTTTGGTCTTGGCATATTCATTGGTTCAGTTATGGCACTTTGGTACTATGACTCATGGCATTTTGGCATTGACATTGTGATACTTGATTCAGTCTTGGCTTACTCTTGGTCTATTCATGTTCTAGCATTCAGTACTTTGGCTATGGACAGTATTATGGCTTTGGTTTACATTCACATTTGTTATACCTTGTGGTACTGATCAAGTTGAGCTTTATGTGCTGATAAAGGTTATTCTTTCCTATAGGTTGATTGGTAAATTCAGATTCCAGTTATTGATTTACATGGTTTCTTCATTGGTTCATATGTTTTAGTCTGGCTTAATTTCATAATCAGCTCCTAAAGGTGATCATTGGTTATCATAGTGTTAATCTCATATGACTTAGTAAAAGTCACCTTTATGGCTCGAAGGTAATATTTATGGAGTTTTTATAATGTTGTCTGGGAATTATTTTGGCTAACTTGCATTGTTAAATGAATTTGAATAAATTCATATTTGAATCAGGCCTTACAATAGCTGATTTATTAGGCCTTAAGGTTGATAGGAAGAAAGTGGAAATAATTAAAAGTCACTATGAAGTGACATGGCATCAATTTTTTTTTGAAAATATTTGGAAATAGCATGGTAATAATGTTTATTATTTTTTTGGCATTAAGAGTCTTTGACAATGATTTGTTAAAGTTTATTATGATGTTTTAAATTAAGTCATCTCGGACCTCAAGTCTTATCAAATTATGAAAAGGCATCGAATGCCTTTGATTCGAATGTCTTGAGGAAAAAGGTAAGGTAGAGAGGTGTTAGGGAAAATCATTTCAAAATTTCTTTTTCCCAAGGGTTGAAACCCTAGCCTCAACCGCCACCATGGATGTTGAGTCTTAGTCGTTACTTTGTCATTTTTTTCCTTGCTACATGTAATTTGACAAATTTCTCTGCTTACTGTGAGAGCTATGACAAGGTTGGTAAGAAGAGGGTACAAGCATGGAAGAAGATTCAAAGGTTTCTCTAGCTACGATCTTATCAAAATCATCTGGTATTTTCATTGATTAGTTTGTAGCATCATAAGGTAATTCCTTTGTTACTTGTTTATTGTCAAGTTTGAAAGGAAGTAATGGTTTTTCTACTCAATTTTTGGAAGGCAGTTTCTATTTTTATGTCTAAATATGAAAATGCTCAAATGGGGTTTATTTTTCTTTGTCATAAAAACATGCATTTGAGTTACTTAAGATAAAAATGATACCCTAATAGAATATCATATCTAGTTGCTCTTGCAATGAGGGTTTGCGACCTTTGGTTGATGGGTAATCATGCATTTTTTGAAATCTGTCATTATCATTGTGGATTCAAAATGGAATTATGTCATACATTACAAAAATTGATGATTATCTGCTTAAGGTTTTTTGAAAATAGATTCTTCATGGGATTTCTGAAAGAGTTACTTATTTTGTATGGGGTTCATTATGATACGTACACTTGGCTGGTCTTTACAGTGATAATGTTGTTTTGTCTCATTAGACCGATGTTTAGTTTGAAAAAGGAAAAGTTGCTCTGGTCTCCACCTATCATGTTAGAAGAATAATTTCTATGATACATACTTGAATATACTCTGTTATTCTTGGTATGAAAAACTGTCAGCAAGTTTGTCTTATGAATATACCTATGTTGAAGGTTTAAGAGAGATAATTCATACATTATTGTATTGTGATAGAGAAAAATGTGTATTGAACACAACTGTTGTATTGTCTATTCTGAGAGACATTTTAGTGATTACTCAGAAATTGTAAATATGAAACAAAATGCAACACAAGAAGTCTTAAAATGTGATTATGTCTAGAATTTTGAAGGTTCAATTGAGAACCTTGATGATTTTAGGGATATTCCATTGAGAGGCTCTTGTGAGATAAAGAGAAACAAAGAGACTCTCTATGTTATTGTAATTCTATAAATTGAAAATGGGTTGGTACTCCTTGAAATGGTGTTTCAAAATGAGGGGTTGGTGCTCCTTGAGTAGTTTAGGATTGGTTTCTCTACCCCAGAAAGGTTTTCCACTGGCATATCTTGTGTCTCATTGCTCATATGTGGTTTCACTACTCTACTGTGTGAATGCTTTATTATGCAATGTTTTACTACTGTGTGAATGCATTATTATGCAATGTTTTACTGCCATACTTCTCATTTCAGTTCGAAGTGATTACATTCAATTTATGGATCATTTAATCATTGAAATAATGAGAGCATAATTCAGTTTTGGTTCATTTTCTGAAAATTGTTATTTGGTCCATGACACTGATTCACTGGCCTCTCAATATCTTTTTCACTCCAACAAATAAACTTATGTTTCTTAGCCTCAACCTAAAGTAAACTATGTAATAATTTCTAGATGCAATGATAATATTGTTTAATTATTTTATTGTTTTTACTTTTTTATGTGTTATTAGTCCTATCTATTATTCTCTCCTATGGGCTTGCTCTATAATAAAAAATAAATATTATAAACTATTGTTTTATTAGGTAAGTTACTATATATTTCAAAATATAAATAGATTAAGTTTTAAAAATATATATTATTCTACAAATGAAAAAATAAAAATAAAAATATAACTATGTTATAAATAAAATAAAATAAATTTTAATTAAAAATTATGTATCCATATGTATTAAATAAAATAACTTCAAATTGATATTCCTTACAATAATTAGATAAATTTATTTGAGATGTACTAATTATAACAATAGGCATGATTTATAGTGACAATAGGGAAAAACGTGATGATAAAAAATAATTGAAAGAAACTATTTGGAACTAATATTTATGTTTTAAATATAAAGATGTCAAAAAATTTATATATATATATATATTAGTTCATAAAAATAAAAATATTACAATTTATCATAGTAGTGTGTAATATTGAAAAGTGCAATATATTATCTACTAAAATAATGAATAATAGTTTCTCAAAACATAAAATATATTTTCTTTATTAAAAATAAAAATATAGACATACAAAATTAACATTATTGATTAAACATCATTTGATCATTCTTTCCTCTTAATTAATTAAATCAAATTAATTAATTAAACCTCCTAAAGTCTTGATTTAATTAAATATCTAATATCCTCTCACTTTGATTTATCCTAACCCACAAATTTAAATCAAAGTGTCACAATCAACTAAGCACTAGCTTAATTAGTTAAATCCCTAATTAATGCTAAGACTAACCCATGTCCCATCCACTTGCACAATAAATCACTTAATTTGATTGATTAAAACCCCTATTTTCCTTACAAGGGCATATTCCTTAGGAATATGCCCTCATTAACTCCCCTTCTTTGAATTTTTTGTTCAAACAAAATTCCCCCCAAATCCCTCAACCATATTCATTTATTGCTATTTTTAAATTTGAAATGGGCACATTGGCCAGAACTTGCACAATCAGGGGCCAATCCCATTGTGACAAGTGGCTCTCTCTCATTTGATGAGATTTTGTACCACATTTCTCAATCTTGGCCTCTCCTCAATGCATTTTCTCTCATTTTACATCTACAATTTGAGCACTATCACCATAGGCAACTTGAGTTCACGTAACATCTCATTGTCTATCATCTCATTAAGCTTATCAAAGATTGGGAAAGAGCTATCTTCTACACAAAGGATAGCACCAATCCACCATAGAATAAATATACTTCATGTCTTCTTTGCATGCTTGGATTAATTTTGTCATTTATTTTGAAGAATGTTGTATTATTCTATGAGGATATTGGAATTGTCCTAACCATTTGCAGATTTTGATGTCCACAAAAAAAATCTTGAAACAAAATAAAATGTGTATTAACTATTTAGAAATAATTATAGAGCGAAATTATATATCTCTATATAGCTCACAATAATTTTATAGATTTATTTAAAATATCTATATAATTTTTTTTTGAAGTCATCACCAATATTTTATAAGAAACTAATTAAATGCTTATATTTTGATTTTTAAATACTCTTATGAATATAAGAGAGAAGAGTGCAAGTTACAAAAATGTAATAGTTTAACATACATTAGGGATCTAAAAATAAATAAATAAGAAAAACTAGTTAAAAGTAAGTTTTGAAAATATTGAAAATTACAATCAAAATATAAATTTTTGATAAAAGAAAATAGTACAAGTTTGAAAATATTGAATAGTTTAGTGTGTAATGAAAATTTAATCAAGAAAAAATTACATGTTTTTATTTTTTAATTATAATCAATAAAGAAAAAAAACTCATTGTTAATAATTATAATTAAAAAAGATTAAAATATAAAATAAAATGTTGTATTAAAAAATATACAATATTTTAAACTATTTTAATTAGTTATGATATTCTTATAAGATGGGATATTATACGGCCATAACCTAACTCTTAGATCAATAGCTCTTCTTTTAGTTTCTTATTTTTCTATTTGGTTATGTTGGTTAAATACGAGACTTACTATTAATAAGGATGATTGTATGTTCTATTATGTTTTGATATAGTTCAAAAATGTAATTCAAATATCTCAAAGATGTATAGCTTATGGATGGAATTTGGTTTAGATGTATGCTTCTTTAAAATATTGTAATCTAAAATTTATGTAATTTAATTGCTTCGATCAAAATAATAGATATTTGATTTAAGAAAATTAAAAGAATAATCGTTTAAATTTAGTGAAATGAAAATTATTTATAGCAACATTTATTTTTAAATTAAATCTCATTAATTTTTTAAAATATATCAATATTTTAAGGTAACATATAAGAATATGATGTTTTTCAAACTTTCCAAAGTAAAATTAAAACATAAAGTAAATTGAAAGTTACAAATAATTGTATTATCAAAATAAAATTTATGTTTCCATAGATGTGGAGTAAATAGAATAGTTTTAAAGTAAGACAAAATAATTTTAAAGTAAATAAAGTAACATTAAATTGAAATCTTTATATTAGACGTGTTTAAACAATTTATAGCAGTTAAAAAAATTAGCCATTATTATCTTACTAAGGAAAAACAATGGAAGTTTCAAATTTTTGAGTGGTTAAGAGTGTAATAAAAACATAACTAAATTTACTTATGCTATTGCTGCATGGAGAAAAATAGATGGCCATTACCTACCTTTTGTGGGATCAATAGTTCCTCTAGTTAGTTTTATGCTTCTCTTTTTGGTTATATTGCTTAAGGAACACTATGCAATACAACTTATTCCACCAAATATTTTAGAAGATGATGATATGTCCCTTGGTTATACCATCAATCAAGATTCAAATTCATTAGGGTGTGATTGGGCTAGGCTTGACCCCTAGATGACTTTGAGAAACTATACCTAAATAATATAAATAATATATTTAACTAATATAAATATTATAAATAATGTTATCATATAAAAGAGTTTGAATTTGGGTGGGTTGTAGTTATGAATAAATTATGTAGGAGACAGGCTTTGCAAGAATAATTGTTCACATTGTAATAAAATGCCAATTGTTTATGTGACATTCATGTATTTACTTCAATAATTACGCCTTCTAATTGTTAATTACCTATAAGAACATTACATTGATTGTTTATATATGAACAACTATTGGCATAGTAATCAAACACCAACTATTGATGTGACATTTATGTATAATCCCTACCTAAAAGAACATTACATTGATTGTTTATGTATGAACAACTATTTGCATTGTAATCAAACATTAGCTATTTATGTGACATTTATGTATTTACTTCAATAATTAAGTGTTCCAATTGTTCGCATGTGAACTTAAATCCCTACCTATACAATAAGGTTTTTAAGCTCTTTAATTTAATTACAAAATATATTTTGATCTAAGAGTATTTCTAACCCTAATTTTAGATTGGACCCTTATCTTTTGCTAAACCTAATTTTAGGTTGGATTCTTATCTTTTCCTAACCTTAATTTTAGGTTGGACTCTCATCTTTGCCCTTTTAATTTATAAAAGAGATGAAAAAGTCTCCCATGATAATCTCATCATAACCAGTTTCCTGAGGTTGATTCTAATCAGAGCACAGGAATGGAGAAAGAGAAGCATGTTCCCTGCTCAACGAAGGAGAAAACGACGAGAAAAAAAAAGGAATGCGATATCCCAGATGAACACCGCTGCCTACGATCATATCAAAAGAAGAAATGGCGATGTAAAAATGCCCGTGTCAACCATATTTATTGCCAACATCACATGGATCTAGCGAATAGAAATTATTCGCGAAGGAAGGAGAACAGGCAAGATCCTCTACGTTCTTGTGAAAAAAAGCCTAAAGAGGACAAACAATCTATTGCAATGGAAGGTCATGCGGCTTGTCCAACACAAAAGGATACCAGTCAGGCTGTTGGAATGCGCAAAAGAGAGATGAACGACCTGTGTAGAATAAGAAATCCAGAGATTGCTCAAGAAATAACGATTCTAGAACCCATGCCTATTTTTAATTCCGGGTTGCGGGAGTCCGACAATTCTAAGGACAATGAGTCGTGGAATCCCACCCCAGTTAACTCTCCTTTGCACTCTTCTGCTCAGACAATTATCTTGGATGTTCCCAATACGCTCCCTGTTTCTAACCCTAATCTTCAAAATTCCTCCAACCTGTGCATCAATTTGGAGGAAATCGGAACTGAACCTAGGCCGAATCGTGCCTCTGCTGACCCCCTAGTTAAAATAGTCAAGGAAATCTCAGAGACAATTAACATCCAGAGGGATATCATGAAGTGGCTCTTGGGCCAGTTGATCACGGCAAAACAAAGAATCCAAGTTCTAGAAGGTAAGATTCTCGAGCAGCAGGTCCCGTGGCCAGGGGAGGCGGAGAACAAGGAGCACTGGGACATGATTGTCTCTATGACCAAGTCATTCGAGAAGTGGGCTAGGTGGGAAAAGGAGCTGGAAGATTTGCGTGCCATTGTTGGTACTGAGGAAGAAAAAAAGAATTTACTCGCTGAGATTGATGCAATCCATCAAAACCAGGAGAAAACCATGCAATGCCTCAGGATCATCGCCGATTACAGTAAAGATACCGTGAAGAATACTGCCTTCACACTTCAGGTTTTTCAGGATGAATTAAGGAAGTGCCAGGCGAAACGGGTTGGGGATGGTTTGAAAGATGGTCATATGCAGAACAAGAAGGGTAAAAAGGCGGATACCTTGGCTCGTGATGTCACGGTGAATACTCAAGTCCTCGAGCACGGCCTGCGACTTTTGAAAATAAGCTCCAATTCCTGTCTCAAGAATGTAATGGGATCACTGGTTTTGGGTTGTTGGGAGACCTCTAGGTGTCCTGTGGTTTTGTGCTGGTCGAACTGTTTACACTTTAAGCTTTTGTTTTATTTTTTTGGGTTTTTCATTTCTTGTGAGTTCTTCATCTGTCTCTATGACTGTTTTGTAATGAGTACTCTGTCTTTCCAATTTTAATCTAATCAAAACGATTCCTTCAGACATACTCTTGTTTCCCTTTCGCTGAGGGTCACATAGACAATTCGGCCGATGTCTATATTCTGTGGAGGTACAGCCAAATTTGGTATAGATCGTGCGGGTAACTGGTTAAGAAATGTCTGGGAAGGAAAAGAAAATCAGACGCATTCTATATTCTGTGGAGGTACAGCCAGATTTGGTATAGATCGTGCGGGTAACTGGTTAAAAAATGTCTGGGAAGGAAAAGAAAATCCAGATGCAGTGCTTCGAAAGGAAAAAGGAATTGAAGATTTCTGAGTCACACTATTTCAAATATTTGGAGGAGTATCATGAGGGTTTTATTGCAAAGGCAGAATGGTTCAAGCGGCTGTGATCTGATACATGCAAGCAAGATGATTGAATGTTCTCGGATCTCTTCGAAAAATGTAAACGTGACCTAACTTTGCATAGATTATAGGTTCTCGTTTTTCTTTTGTTTTTTTCAATGGATTGTTTCTTATGATATTCTTTGTAAGCGATGAGAAAAAAAGAGTAAGCTCTGGAATGATCTGTTTGGCTGAAGTTCTTTCTTATCGCATTTTTTAGTTGCTGCAGCCGTAGTTACTAGGCCTTTATGGAAGAATACTCTTTTGTATATGAAACAATATGTGAATCTATGCTTATCTGAGTACATTATGACAAAACATTATAACTGAATTGACATATTACCTTTATTGTTCTTCAATTGCATGGTGCAATTTCTGATTTTGTTAAAAAACAACTTGTTTTGAGAAAAGCATAGCATTCATTGTATGTTTATTTGTTTCTGTAATGCGCTTAACAAACTCCAGATGAAAAGGGCCATAACCTTGCCCAAACTATGCCCGATCAAGTTAAGTTCTGCAAGTGTTTCTTTTCCTTTATGGAAAGAATAATCGTTAATATATGAAGCAATATGTGAATCTAGACTTATCTAAATACATTATGACAGAACATTATAACAGAATTGACATTTAAACATCACTGTTCTGAATTTGTAAATAGCTACTTGTTTTGAAAAACAGCATAGCATTGTATGTTTGTTTGTTTCTGTAAAGCGCTAAACAAACTCCAGATGAAAAAGGGCATAACCTTGCCCAAACTGTGCCCGATAAAAGCATATTATTAGTCTTTATGCTTCTGAAACTCGGGATGTTTATTGTACTGTGGTTTTGGTCTACACAGGATTAATAACTATAGCAGTGGTGTTTCCCTTGCATTCTGTTCCATCACCGGTGCGGCATGTAAGTGTTTTGTATTCATATAAATATTGGAGATCCTATGAAGTAAATCAACGACTATAACGTTTTAATCCATAACAATTAAGTTCTATTATGGATCTGTGCTCACGGCGTGGATTTTCAAGGACCACTTTAAATGATTTTGATCCAACGCTAAGGTCGCCTTAGAAGAATAGAGCATATCAACGGCCAAAAACACAAAAGTTTAGAAATATTACTGATTTACAATAAAAAAATTTAATATTATTATTGGTTTAAAAAATATTGATTCATAAACTTCGAAATCTATTTTTAGTTTTAAAAAAAATTGGTTAAGAGATTACATGTGATTTTAAAAGTTTTTAAGCATAATAGAATGTTGTTGATGATTTTCTGGTTAAATAGGCTTCTAAAATCAATTTAATTGGGATTCCCTATCTTCTCTTCAATCCTCATAGTTCCTTCACTTTTTCATATTGATTTGAACTGATTATTGCTACTATTTCTTTTATAGTATCTGGTTTTTTTTTTTCCTATTTTTTCTTGCTTCTCAGTGGTGGGGGTTTAGTAGCAAATCTCCTTATAATTTCTTCCTTTTGTTGTTAGTGACAAATATAGTTTCCTGGAAATCACTATGATTTTTTTTTTTCATTTCTTTGTTAATATATTTTTATCTCTTTTTAAACCTAAAAAAATATGAAATTTGTATATTTAAGACAATTTAATTATTCATATTAAATTCATTTTAAGAGAATGTCTCACTAAAACAACATTTAAGTAATGGAGTAATTTTATTGGAAGTTAGGTTTATTTTTCTATATTTTATCTATTGCTATTTATACACATTCTCATAAATTGAACAATACCAATCTATTTCAATACACTTTATAATATACTTCATGTTTAGTGTACGCTTTATATCTAGGCTTTATTCTCTCCATAGACATTAATATTCCTTAATCTTAGGCCAATTAGATGGGTACAATATTGATCCCACCATATAATTTGATTAATAATATTTAAAAATTCAAATTCAAATTTAGCTAGGTCTTGCCCATTTCACTAGTCATTATGCATTGACAACATATGTTCATGTTATTTATATTTGTGGAATACTATTTAAAATATATTTTCACATTCATTTAACATCCTCACATCCATAATAATTATTTATATATTATTTATATTTTGAATATCATTCCCATTTATGGAGAAGTATGTTGTTGTTAGAGTTGGCTATGTAGATACCCAAGATCTAGAGGCCAAATGGAAAGCACAAAAGAGATCAATATGAAATGCTCAATATTGCAATGGATATGATTATTCAAGAACTCAATATGTTTTACATATAAGACCACCTAGCTATATAGCAAAGGTAAGACATAAGATGTTATACGATTATGACAAGTGTTTTAATCTTATGATATGAGACAACTTATCACAACTACCTATGACACATGTGTTACAAGTCAAAAGATAATATGAAAAATAAAACCTTCTAGAAGATTCCTATGAGAGGCAAATATGCAATTGCTAACAATAGATGGATTAGCTATTGTCAATAAACTAAAATAAACCTCTCCTATGAAATTGTTTTTGATAAAAGGGTAAAACGGGTTTTACAGGGACCTGAAACCACAAAGTTTACAAAATAGAGTAGAGAACACCAAGGGTCCACCAAAAAAAGAACAGCTGCCCAAAAAAACCAGCAACAAATAGGCAAAAAAGACCAGGAGGGTTAGAAAGGGAGGGACAAGAGAAAAAAACACTACTTCAGAGACCTAAGGACAGTCTTTGTCTCTACCTCCAAAACCTGCATATCAGTAACCCCCTTTTTGAAGGTTTGAACCATTTTTGGGGTTAAGGGGGCCTTATGCTTCAAATTGGCGTGGGTTCTTTGAGAAATGCCACCATCCATTTCCTGGCTTTTATCTTCAGTGTCTTCCAGATCAACCACCAAGGATCCCTACTAGGCTTTGTCAAGCTTTTCGGTCATTGCATTGATTATTATAGCATTGTGTCTTGCTATTCAGTTGTTCTGTTCCATAATGGTTCTGATATTAATCCTTAAGCCCTCAACATCAGTATCAGTGATCCTGTTACTGTGCACCACATCTTTCTTACCTAATTCTACAATCTTAACACCCATTTCCTCAATCTTACTTTGCAGGGCCCAGTTTTTAAGTTTAAGCTCATTGATTTCAGAGAAGGTCCAATCCAGGAGTTTAGAATGGGACTTAGAGTTGGTTTTAGCCAGGTAGAGAAAATCAAGGGAAGGCTCTTTACCAGTGTTAACAGGGGAATTGTCGACATTTTGTATGTCCGGAACAGGGCCCACACAGCGCTTAGAAGTGTTGGTTTCAGCTTCCTCCAGCTTAGAGGACTCTTTGGTGTAAGAGACAAGGCTTTTAGCCTGGGTAGACTTGCCAGCAGGGCTGATTTTAGGAGGAGGACATTTGGGCTCAAACGGAACCCGGATTTTACCTGGATCCTTGGAAGGGCCAACATGCAAACTAGGGACTTTTAGGCCAGGGCTAGGGTTAGGCAAATAATTTGAGCCACTGGGCTCAGTATCATCACTGTCAATATCAGGGTTGGCTTCCGAGGTAGCAGGGGCATGCTCATGTAGATATTCAACAATAAGCCTAATTAACCCAGTATGCAGGATAGGAAATCTTTTGGGGTTCTTTTTATTGTCCTCCAAACTTTTCTTCAGAGAGCAGAATAGATAATAAGGGATAGAAACACTTACCTTGTGGCAGAAATGGTTGAGGAGGGCGAAGTGGTACCCGTAGACTTTAGTAAAATTCCCATCCATAGTGATATACTCCATGATGGCCCGAAGGACCTTTCTCCATATAGATTTTATGGAGTCAACATCAAAGTAACTATTCACAATTTTGACCAAATTTTGCTTTTCTTTGTCATTTTTGGGGAATCTGATAATAGCTTCATCAGAGTAAACTCTATCCCTAAAAAACTTCTTCCCATCAGTGGGTAATCCTGTAACTTTGGCAATTAAATCTTCATTGAGCTCCACATTCCTGCCGAATAGAATCAAGTTGCCATCATGCCAGTTTTTGGCAAAGAGATTCGTAGCCTCTAGATCAGAACCATGAAGCTTCTCTAGAAAAGGGATCAGACTGCCACTTTTTATCTTGTTCCAAGCCTTAGCATTTTTCATGTGGGTTTCATAGCTATCCAGTTCAGTTCGCTTTTTGTCCCCACCCATATCGGCCGACACAGTGAGGAAGATCCAAACACAATCCTTTCTAAAATTGGACCCGCCAAATCTAAGGACCCACAAAGTGTGCGGAGTAAACTTGCAAATTACTCCATAGAGCTCGGTCCCATACAATCTAATGATTGTGATGTGAAAGATCCAACTTATCCTCATTAAAGGGAGAACATGACGCCTTACCATGTGATTTATCATAGTTTAATAGGGCACAGACTTTAATATTTAGATCGCTATTATTAAGCCAGGTACACACTTCTTTACTCTTGACTCCTTCATTAGCAAAAATGTCCGCAATAACATTGGCTTCTCTATAGGTGTGTGTTATTTTAACTTATTCAAACTTGACCAATTTCAATTTAGCTTCATCAATCCATGATTTGATGGTCCATGAGGGAGGAGACTTGCCACGGAGGCAGTCAATTATGTTTTTGGAGTCTCCTTCAAACCATAAGTTTTTTATATTGAGACTTTGGGCTAAATTTATAATATGGTAAGCACCAGCCGCCTCCGCCAGATGATTAATTTGAGATCCGAGAGGAGAGGTCGTCACACCCATGAAATTGCCATAGGAATCCCTTATTACTCCTCCACATCCCACTGCCCCTGGATTACCTTTAGCCACACCATCAAAGTTAGCTTTGATCCACCCATTAGGCGGAAAAGTCCATTAAACTCCCTCTCTGTCCTTTATAGCCTTCATAGTAAAGCTAGACAGAATGTAGAATATGTTCTAATCCTTAGCAACACAATGATCATACTTCAAAAACTCAACATTCAGGGTCTTGCTATCCTTCTGGGCCATGACACTAAAATTTTCCTTTAGGGATCTGGCAATATTATCAAAGACATGATCCATAGGGGCTTCTTTGTCCCTAAAAATCTTGTTGTTGCGTTCTTTCCAGATGCCCCAAGCTATATGAGGAAAAGATAGCTCCCAAAAATACCTAAGTAAAGGGTTCCTTGTCGGGGCTTTCCATTGAGAAAAGAGTTCTTCAATGAGCAATGGGAAGACCCAAGAGAGATTCCATAATTTGTTAAAATTATCCCAAATAGAAGCAGCAAAAGAGCAATGAAGGAATAGGTGATTAACAGATTCAACATCCATCTTACAAAGACAACATCTATTAGGGATTTGAAATCCCCGTTTACACAAGTTGTCAGTCATAAGCAACTTATTTTGAAGCAAGGTCCAAAAGAAGATGTTAATTTTCGGTATCAGATTATTGCTCCGGGCTTTAGACCAAAAGGGAGGATGATCCAGAGAAGAAGTGAACTTAGCAAAAGCAGAAGACACTAAAAAGTTACTAGAGGGATCATCAATCCAAACCACACGGTCCTCCAGCTGCTCTGAGCTAAGTCTAACAGCCAACAGCGTAATCTGGATGGGGGCCAAAGCCTGACTAACTCTGCATAAGTCCACCCAATTACCATTCACACTGTAATCTTTCACATAAATACCAAACCTAGCCTTGCAGTTCTCAGCCCAATCTTTGAAGGGATTGATATTTATTAGAGGTTCCTTGAAAATCCATCTGTCTTCCCAGAATCTGGTACTATTACCATTTCTCATTTGCCAACCAATGCCTTCCTCCACAATCCTTTTTCCAATAATTAAATTGTTCCAGCATATAGATCCTCTTGGAAGAAGGTGGGAGTCCTTGTTAATAATGGAAGAGAAATTGTAATCTAGATATTTGCTAGCCATAATATCAATCCACTCCCCGAAGGAAGAGAAAATTCTCCAAATTTGCTTAGCCAAGAGGATTTTATTGATAGATCTGATTCTTCTTAGCCCAAGTCCACCATTATTTTTAGATCTATAGACCAAATTCCAGTCAATTAAGGGAATTCTTTTATTTTCCTCAACACCCGACCAGAGAAATCTTTTTTGAATTTTTTGAATTGTGTTAGCATATTTGGCAGGGATCTTAAAAAGGCTCAGGGCATAGATAGGGAGATTCTGAAGGGAAGCTTTGAGGAGCTAAAGCTTACCAGCTTGGCTAAGTAGAGCACCTTTCCAACCTACAAGCTTTTTACTAAATCTATCCACCAACGAAATCCAGAAGGCATCAAGAGGTTTCATACTTAAAGGAAGACCCAGGTAGGTGGCAGGAAGGGATTCCACCTTACAGTCCAGAATTCTAGCAATTTTGGTCTATCGATGTGTCAGAGTATTGAAAAAGAACAACGAGCTTTTTTGATTGTTGATCAGCTATCCTGAGGCTCTCCCATACTTTTCAAGTAGTTGTTTAATAGATTTAGCTTCAGACATAGAAGCTTTACCCATGAGCATAGTATCATCAACGAATTGTTGATGAGAGCACACCAAGTTGCTCGAGGACGGTCTGAGCCCGGAGATGACTTTACAGTCAATCAGTTTTTTCATGTTCCTACCTAAACTTTCAGCCATAATAGTGAATAAAATAGGAGAAGTAGGATCACCCTACCTGAGACCTCTGGTGCTCTGAAAAAAGGAAGTTGGGGAACCATTGACCATAACCGATATGGAAGTTGTGGACACAAGTTGTTCCACCATTTGAACCACCCTATTATTAAAGCCAAAGGCCTTCAGAATTTTAAATAAAAAAACCCAGTCAACTCTGTCATAGGCTTTTGATATGTCAAGCTTTAAAAGAAAACCTTTAGTCTTCGATTCAACAAGGGAGTGAATGTTCTCATGAACCAAAACAATAGAGTCAAGAATTTGTCTGCCAGGGACGAATCCATTCTATTAAGGAGAAATCAAGGAAGGCAAAAAAACTAAGAATCTAGAGGTTAAGACCTTAGAGATGATCTTTTATAAAGAATTACATAGACTGATAGGTCTGAAAGCCTCAAAGTTGTCAGCTCCAGGTTTCTTGGGGATGAGGACCAAGAAAGTAGCATTTATTTCTTTTAACAGACATCTGGCTCTAAAAAATTCCTTAACAGCATTAACCACATCTTCTTCAACCATCTCCCAGAACCATTGGAAGAAGAACAAAGGAAAACCATCGGGCCCCGGGGCTTTATTCCCATCAAAGGAAAAGATAGCCCTCTTGACTTCCTCATTGGTGGGGATAGTAGTCATAAAAGAGTTGTTCTCCTAGTTGATAATTCTTGGTATAGCTTCCACAAGCTGATCTTGTTCAATCTGATTTATTTCAGTACTAGCCAACAGAAGAAGTTTATAGAAGGAACCCGCCTGCCTCCTTATATCTTCTTCCTCCACAAAATTGGTTCCATTCACATCTATTTGGGATATTCTATTAATAGCTCTATTTTTAGAAGTCGAAAGGTGGAAATACCTTGTGTTTCTATCTCTGGTCGACAACCAGAGAGCTCTAGATCTTTGTTTCCAAAACTCCTCCTCCTTCCCAATAATGTCATGCATCTTCGTAAGGATCTCATTCTCTTTTTCCTTTATATCATTCAAGTAAACCTCATTCTGAATTTTGAATTGAATTGCTCCAAGATCCATCTGAAGTTCGGACTTGATTTTAAATATGTTCCCAAAAGAATCCTTTTTCCATTTTTTAAGATTACATTTCACTTCCCTTATTTTTTTGGCAATTCTGAACATAGCAGTTCCTTGAATACTTATATTCCACCATTTCTTTAATTCCTCTTTGAGCGCAGGATTGGAAATCCATATTTTTTCAAATTTGAAGGGGGTATTCTTCTTCTTTTTTATAGGATCCGCAGTGAGACTGATAGGAGAATGATCAGAACCTATTCTAGTGAGACATTTCAGGGAGCAAAAGTAATCAAAATACCAATGATTAGAGATCAGAGATCTATCTAATCTGACCTGTATAAGGTCCATCCCCTTTCTATAGTTTGACCAAGTGAAAGCGGCTCCAAGAAGGTCTAGATCTATTAGCCCTTGAGTATCAATAAAATTCTGAAGATCCTCTTTACTTTCTAAGTTGATCTGAGATCCCCCAAATTTCTCACCATTCATTATGGGGATATTGAAGTCCCCCATAACAATCCAAGCTTCTTTATCAAAAATCCTTCTAATGGAAGCTAATTCCAACCAAAACGATTTCCTCAAACCTTTACCATTAGGAGCATAAATGTTCATTTGAATCCAACTGAAGTTATCTCTTATATGAGTGAATCTAGTAACTATGTGATTTGTACCTTCCAAACTCGGATCACCTTTGATGTTATGGTAGTTCCAGAAAGTAACAATGCCACTCGAAGCATCATTAAAATTATTACCCTGGTTGTAGTAGTATTGAAAGAGTTTCATTTTTTCAATTTTCTCCTTAGACATTTTTGTTTCCTGAATCAGAAGAATATCCGATTTGTGATCTCTAAGAAAGTTGCAGAGAACATCCTACTTGTGGGGGCTATTAAGACCCCTTATATTACAGGACATAATCTTCATTAAATATCGGGGAGTTACAACACTCCGGGATGGCTTTCTGAGATACATCCACTATATCCTGAAAACTATTCAGCTCTCTTTTCTTTTTCGAGGACTTTTTACCTCTTGAGTTTTTAGTTGCACCACAATCAGCCTTGCCTCTTGATCTGGTGGAAATGCCACTTGGGGTCTTCCCTTGTTTGTTTTTTCTAGACTTCTTCTTTAATATATTCTCTTCATGACTGTCCGTCTCTCTACTAGATTCCCAATCCTTATCATTTGGTATTCTTTATTCCCAAGGTAGATTGTCCATGTTTCCATTCTCCTGACAGCACGAAGCATTGCTAGAAAGGTTGGCCGAGTGATCCTGATTATCAAGGGATTCTAAAACCCCAATAGTAAAACTGGTCTCCAATGGATGTTCCACACTCATAGAGGAGGGAAAACTAGATAACAAGGGGAGAGGAGGAATGTTCAAGATCAAGGATAGGCCCTCATTGGGAATATCCTCCAAAGCCAGTATCTCTTCATTTCTATCAGATGGGACTATATTTTGGGAGAAGGAAGGAGACAGGATCTGATCTCCTTCCTCCACAAGGGTGCCCTCAACAATACCTCTTTCCATCGTAACAGACTTTGGGTTATGAGGCTCAAAAGGGACCTCACCTTTGTACTCCAACACCAGTTCAATCTCTGAGGTGCCTTTCTGATTATCAGCTTCAGTAACCAACTCCTACTCTTTATTCTCCCTCCTTCCTTCTCCAGAGTCATTCTTCTTTTTTTTCCTATTCAACTGGCTTATCTTTCTCCAAGGCTGCATTAAGAGGGCATTTTTTTGCCCAATGTCCAGATTTCCTACACTTAAAGCAGGCAAACGGGATAGTTTCAAATTCTATACTCTATTCCCAGGAACCCAACTTAGACTTTATCTCTATCGATGAGGGTAAATTTGCTTCCTGAGGCACCCCCACATAGATCCTCGCGAAAACTAGTCTCTTTCTAGCAGCTATCATTGTGTCAATCAAAAGGAGCTCACCAAAGGAACTAGCAATAACTGAGAAGATGTCTTCACTCCAATATTCCACGGGCAGGCCTAGAAGTCTAACCCAGACTGGAACATTCTCAAAGATAGAGTCCGATAGATCCAAGTGGGAAGACCACTTCTTTAGAGCCACAGACAATTTTCCTATCACCCAAGGACCTCCACCTCTCACAGCCGTAATGTGTTCTTTGCAAGTAAATTAAAAAGCGAAAAAACCCTTAGGAAGAGTAGTAACAGAGACTTTCCCACTGGTTCTCCATTTTATTTTAACAAATTCCCTGACCACTTCAATATTTGGTCTAGGACCCATAAACTTTCCAACCAAGGTTCATTCCATTAAAGCTATGTTATGATCTATAATCAGATCAAGAATCAAAATAGAAAACTTAACTGTAGTAGGGGACGAGACATTTTGCACCAGAGGGAAGGAAGACTTTCCATTAGGTTTTACCTTGAAAAGTGAGGTCCAGGTTTTGCAGTTGCCTCCTAAACCGCTAGTGGTCCCCACTCGCCCACAATCCTTTTCAATTTTTTCTGTGGGAGAAGAAGCAAAGAAAGCAGCTAGAATTTCCTTTCCCCCAGGGTCCACCTGTATTTTGTTACCGAAATCCACATCATCCTGGTCATCCTTACCTTATTTTTGACTCGGTTCTAGCTCCTGATTCGACTGTTGATTATCTGATCTTGCTTCACTCCCAGATCCGCAACCATTGATTTGAAATTCAAACTTCGTTTTCTCCCGCGCGTGACCACGCTTGTGACCACTCATGCTCCCGTTGACTTAGTGAGTTAGTTAGGAAGAAATCTTTGTTTATGTAGAATCTATTAAGGCAAAAAATATATTATTTTAGAGCCTTTCTATAGGTTACACCATGTGAACTAGATACTTGCAAGGTCCTTTTTCTGACCTTCAGTCGGGTCAATTTATTTTTCATTCTTGACAAGAAATATTTTTCATTTCCCTTTCATTTCATATTTATTACCAAACTTTGTCCTCTTTGTTCTCTATCATCTTGAAGTCCCCTCCAAGAATATAGAGGATGTTTTCTAAATTTCCAAGTTGCTCCACAATTTACATCTTTCATTGTGTTCATTTATAGCATAGATGGAACACACTCGAATCTCTTGGTCCTCAAACTTCATTTTGATCCAAACGGCCTTGTTACATGGTGATATAACTTAGCAAGTGACAAGGTGGCTCCATTTTTTGGAGATACATATTGCTGCCCCATCATTCCCCATTTCATGTTGGGTGACAAAGTGTCTAACATCCCTCTTGATGCATCTGAGATTTTTTTCAAGTGAAAACCCAATTGATTTTACCTCCTGCAAAAAGACTACATCTTTAATTTTACACTGCCCAATAAACCTTCTCACTATATGTTTCTTTTCTGGGGATTCAATTCCCCTCACATTCCAAGAGATAGTATTAAGGGCCATCTAGACCATTTAAGGGTTCAACCTCCTTAGCAGGCCTAAAGGCCTCAAAGCATTTGGGAACTTTAGGTTTAGTTTCCATCCTCTTGGGTAGTGGGCTTGCACTAACTACACAAAGTTTTTATCTCTTGGTTTTCTTTAGATTCCCTTTCCCAATTAGGATAATGGTTCCTTCCTCCTTCTTTGGTCTTCCTAGCCTTCGTTTACTAGTAGGGTAAGAGTCGTTATCATTAAGAGGTTTAGCAAGAGTCAAGACAGGGAGGTTGCTATCCTCAGAGAAAATATTCCATGGTGCTACTTCTGATCCTTCCAATCCCACCTTGCCACCAACATCTTGCACACCAATACCCACCTCAACAACATCAGTGGATTGGCCATATGTGACATAGTGATAGGCCTTTTTTCCATAATCCCCTGGGTCTATCTAATATACAATCAGTCCAATGGTGCCATTAACCTGGGCGTTAATAGGAAATATTTTGGTTTCAAAGGCAGACACAATTTCCTACACTTTTAGAGTACTTTCTTGGTTACAATTGCCTTCCACATTATCAAATTTTTTTATGCCATCACTATTAGGGGCATCCACAATCCCACCCTGATTTTTTAGTTTCTCATAAGCAATTTGTTGTGCATTTTTCCATTTTTTGGTCTCAACCAAATGTTTTGATTCAATGTTTCCCATATTAAATTCGCAATCAGTATCCATGTTCTCAAAGACACTTGGCTTAGATTCCTCAGAATAGTGGGAAGATGTCTTAGAGAACACATCTCTCATGGTGGAGTCCCCAATGCCTGAATCCTCATAGGATGGGGGGGTTTCCCCAAATTGGATTGTCTCTTCAATGTTTACATTGCCAGTCTCAAGAGAGATTATTTTTTTCCCTAGTTCTTGGTTTAGGGTTTCAACTACTTTTTCGCTTTTCTCACCAATTTCATCAGATTTGGTATTTCCACTATCTAAGTTAAAGTTTGAAGTTTAAATAGTTGGGTTAACAATTTTCCCATATCTATAGGTTGAGCCAAATTTATTAGGAGGATTTTTAGGGACAATGAGTTCATCATCCCCCATGCTACCATTTTTTGCACTTCGGCCCTATGCCTTTGTTTCAAGGGTTTAATTTTAAAGAGTGGGAAATTTCTTCTTATGTGTCCTTCGTGACATAGATAACATGAATTCAAAGCCCCCAATAATTCCAAAGCACAGTCGGTGATACTAGCGTTGAGATTCAATGTCAAAATATCCGGTAGTGCAATTCTAGGTTCAAGGGAGACCAATACTCACACGTCTATGTGAGGGAGGATCATTTTGGCATTGCCAACCCTTAACACCCATCCATAGGGTTCCAACAGTAGTGGGATTAGATTCCAGATCCTTGAAAAAATGTTTTCCATAGTTAACCACCTATGGCATGATAGGAAAATTATTTCCTCGTTGATGGCATCTGGTGCCCAAGCTAATGCCCTAAAGACGTTTTTGGCTATACTCCAAAATTTTTTATCGAACAACTTGGTTTAGATTTCATGGCTTCTGAAAAAAACCACATAAAACCCATTTTGCACCATTCTTAAAAAAAAAGAAGTGAATTCCTAATTTTCTTCCCCACACCCACCATCTAGGCATTCGTCTAACTTCTCGCTAGGACTTTATTTATGTCCATAGTGGCCATGAAAACCCCAATGTTCCTTAACCTATTATCTTCATCCAATAAAAATTTGCAAAGTTCATTATTTGGAGAAAAACAATCAATCTAAGCATTGTTAGGGTTGCCCATACCTCCTACGCATCCCCCATCAACACCTTCACTGACTGATTCGATGATGAATTTATACCCCACCTGAATCGACACCTTCTCACCTGTGAGAACGTCCTTGAAAGACTTGGGAGAAGAGGCACCAAAAGACCCATTTTCACTTTCCACACAGGGATATTCAAAGGCTCTGAATCCTTGGACATCACATTGGCAACAACCGTCCAAGCTTCACACGCTGCAATTGAGCACCAACACCGCACCCACAAACCTTCAGAGTGAGGAGATAAATGTTAGTTCTTTGAAGTCTAAATTTAAGTTTAAGAAACTTCTGTTTCAAATAGATGTTTCCACTTCCTATTTAGAAACATCTAGTTCGAATAGAAGCTTCTAGTAACTCATTCGAAAGCTTTCCCTCTTTTATAAATATGTCATTATTGATCTCTCATTTGTATTGTTGAGAAAAAGAATTAATTTTCTGAGAAGAAGAATTAATTGCTGAATCGAAGCTTCTGATGTAAAGAGATTTTATGAGATAATAAAAGCTATTGATCCTTGCCCCGTGGTTTTTCCTCCACATTGGAGGTTTTCCACATAATCTTTGTGTTCTTCGCAATATCTTATTTTGCTATCTATTTTATTTACTATGTTTATTTTTATTGTTGTTTTCATTACTTTTATTCTGGCTTAAATTTCATAACAACTGGCATCAGAGCGCCAGGTTGCTGGAAGATTTGGTGTGTGTAGGTTTTTTTTTCTTTCATTGAGTAGCATGGAGGTCACAACAAGTGACATGGAAAAGTTAAATAGGGTTAATTTTTCCTTATGGAAATCCCAAATGGAGGATATATTAATTCTGAAATATCAGTATTTGCTGCTCGAAGGAATATCAAAGAAACCCACATCAGTGGCTGATGAAGATTGGAAAAAGATGGATAGAAAGGCAATTGCAACCATCTGTCAATGCCTGGCTAAGAATGTGTATTTTAATGTTGCAGGAGAGAAGACAACAGCAGAACTATGGAAAAATCTTCATGATCTATATGAGAACACTGCATCAAATAAAGTTTTTCTGATGAAAAAATTATACAATCTCAAAATGAAGGAGGGTGCTTTAGTAGCAGAACATTTAAATGAGTTCAACATAATTACTAGTCAGCTTGCCTCTGTTAAAATCACTTTGGATGATGAGATTAGAGCCATCTTATTAATGTGTTCAATGCTGGATAGCTGGGAGAATTTGATCGTAGCTATTAGCACTTCGGCACCTGGAGGAACTCTAAAGTTTAATGATGTCAATAGCAATTTAATGAATGAGGAGCTATGACGTAAATCAATGATAGAGAACCAGGGAGGAGAAGCCTTAGCCCTAGCTGATCGTGGTAGAAAATTTGATCGGAACCGACAAGGGCATTCGAAGTCAAGAGGAAGATCAAAATCAAGAAGAGGCAGAATCAACTGTTATCATTGCGGAAAATCGGGACACATGAAAAGAGAATGTCGAATCTGGAAGCGAGAGCAAAAGGAACAAAAACCAGCAAGTGCAAATGAAGAAACTACAACTGTTGCATCAGATGGTGAGGTATTAATTACTGTTTCATATGAGGATGCATGTCTTTATACTTCTAATCATGATATTGATTGGATTTTAGATTCTGGAGCCTCCTACCATGCTACCCCAAGCAGAGAAAATTTTATTTCTTATAAATCTGGTAATTTGGGTAAGGTTCGCGTGGGTAATAATAATTTATGTAGTATTGAGGGAGTGGGAGATGTTTTAATAAAAATAGAAGATGGTTGTAGTTTATTGCTTAAATAGGTTAGACATATACCAGAGCTTGGAATGAATTTAGTTTCAGCTAGAAAGCTAGATGATGAAGGCTGCCATATAGTATTTGGCAAGGGATGCTGGAAAATTGTAAAAGGTTCGTTGGTTGTTGCAAAGGGGCAGAAAATAGGCACTCTTTATACATTAAAATCGAAGCTGCAAAAGTCAGATATTGCTATTGTTGCAGAGGAGCCTGCAGCAGATTTGTGGCACAAAAGACTTGGACACATGATAGAAAGAGGTCTGAAAATACTTGCTGAGCAAAAGCTTTTGCCTGGAATGAAAGGTATAGAATTTAAATTTTGTGAACATTGTATTATGGGTAGACAGAAAAGAGTGTCATTCTTAAGGAATAATTCAAAAAGGGATACTGAAATATTAGATTTGGTGCATTCCGATGTTTGTGGCCCAATTAAAATAAAATCACTAGGAGGGGCTGCTTATTTCATTAAAAGGTGTGGGCTTTCCCTATTAAAAGTAAGGATCAAGTTTTAGATGGTTTTCAAAAATTTCATATGGCTGTTGAAAGGGAAACTAACAAACTTATGAGATGTATTAGAACAGATAATGGCGGGGAGTATTGCTCCAAAGCCTTTGAAGAATATTGTAGTAAATATGGGATAAAGCATGTCAAAACAGTTCCTCTCACTCCACAACAAAATGGGACAGTTGAGAGAATGAATCGGACAATAATGGAGAAGGTGAGAAGTATGCTTTCAAATTCTGGTTTGCCTAAACATTTTTGGGTAGAGGTTGTTCGTACTGCTTGTTACTTAATAAATCACTCTCCCACAACTTCATTAGATGGAGGCATTCCCGAAAAGGTATGGACCGGTAAGGAGTTATATTATTCTCATTTGAAAGTTTTCGGTTATAAAGCTTATGTGCACATTCCCAAAGAAGAGAGGTCCAAGTTGGATGAAAAATCATTGAAATGTATTCTCTTAGGATATGCTGACAATGAGCTAGGTTATCGGTTGTGGGATCCTCTAAAAAGAAGAATTATCAGAAGTAGGGATGTTATTTTTAATGAAGGAAAAATGTTTAAAAATATTAACAAATGTGTGGAGATGCAGAAATTTGTTGAAATTAAAGGACAGCAAGAGGAGCAACTTGAAAATCTGCCACCATTGGAAGAAGCCACTGCTAAAAATAATGACCAGCCATTACATCATAATGGAAATGAGGAACAGCAAGAAGTAGAAGCCGTGCAAGAGCCATTACAAGATATTTTGGTTCACAGATCTACTAGGCCTCATAAGGTTTCACAAAGATATTCTCCCTCTGATTATATTTTATTAACTGATGAAGGTGAACCTAGTTGTTTTCAGGAAGCTTGTACAGATGAACATAGTAAAGAATGGAAGAAAGCAATGGAGGATGAAATGGACTCTTTGCTGGAAAATAGAACTTGGGAGTTGGTAAAGCTTCCAAAAGGAAGAAAAGCTCTACAAAATAAATGGGTGTACAAGATCAAACATGAGGGTGATGAGAAGAAGAGATACAAAGCAAGGTTAGTGGTGAAAGGATTTTCTCAGAAAGAAGGTATTGACTTCAATGAAATTTTTTCACCTGTTGTTAAAATGTCATCCATTAGAATTATTCTTGGTCTTGTTGTTGCTCTAGATTTGGAATGTGAATAGTTAGATGTAAAGACTTCCTTCCTTCATGGAGAATTAGAAGAGAAAATTTATATGGAGCAGCTAGAAGGTTTCAAAATAAAAGGAAAAGAGAACTTGGTTTGCAGGTTAAAAAAGAGTCTCTATGGGTTGAAATAGGCACCTCACTAATGGTATAAGAAATTTGATTCATTTATGTTGGAGCATGATTTTAATAGACTAGAGACTGATCATTGTCTCTACATCAAAAGATATGACCAAGATAAGTATATTATATTATTGTTATATGTGGATGATATGTTAGTTGTTGGACAGGATAAGGATATGATTAACAGGTTGAAGAAGGATTTGAGCAGCCAGTTTGCAATGAAGGATTTGGGTTCAACACAACGAATATTGGGCATGAAGATTATTTGTGATAGAAAGAAGAAAAAATTATGGTTGTCACAAGAAAAGTATATTGAAAAGGTGCTTAACAGATTTAATATGAAGGATGCCAAGCCAGTTGGTACACCTCTTGCTTCCCATTTAAAATTGAATTCCAGTTCATGCCCTTGTGATGACAAAGAGAAGGAAGAAATGAAAAAGATTCCTTATGCTTCAGTAGTTGGTAGTTTAGTGTATGCCATGGTATGCACACGGCTAGACATTGTACATTCAGTGGGAGTAGTCAGCAGGTTCCTTGCCAATCTAGGTAAACAACATTGGCAAGCGGTGAAATGGATGTTAAGATACCTTAAGGGTACTAGTCATTACTGTTTATGTTTTGGTCATACTAATATGGTGCTTGAAGGTTTTACAGATGCAGATATGGTTGAAGATGTGGACACCAGAAAGTCTACCACTAGTTTTCTATATACATTTGCAGGTGCAGTAGTGTCTTGGGTATCTAGGCTACAAAAAATTGTAGCTCTGTCCACAATAGAGGCAGAATACATAGCTGCAACTAAAGCATGCAAAGAGATGTTGTGGATACAATGATTCCTTGGAGGGTTAGGCATAAAACAAGACAAGAATGTGTTATATTGTGACAGCCAGAGTGCCATTCACTTGGCAAAAAACCTAGCCTTTCATTCACGAACCAAACACATTGACTTAAGATATCATTGGATTAGACAGGTGTTGGAGGAAGGAAAGCTACATTTGGAAAAAAATCCATACGGCTGAGAACCTTGTAGATATGTTTACAAAAATATTGCCAAGAGCCAAGCAAGAGTTATGTAGGAGCTTGGCAGGGCTGCAGATGACTTGATGCATAAGCTTGGGCAAGGATCAATAGCTTTAAGATCATCTACAATTGCAGTTTGGTATCTAGGAGTCTTGCATTTAGCTTCAAGTGGGAGAATGTTAGTTTTGAAGGCTAAATTTAGCTTCAAGTGGGAGAATGTTAGTTTTTTGAAGTCTAAATTTAAGTTTAAGAAACTTCTTTTTTGAATAGATGTTTCCACTTCCTATTTAGAAACATCTAGTTCGAATAGAAGCTTCTAGTATCTCATTCGAAAGCTTTCCCTCTTTTATAAATATGTCATTATTGATCTCTCATTTGTATTGTTGAGAAAAAGAATTAATTTTCTGAGAAGAAGAATTAATTGCCGAATCGAAGCTTCTGATGTAAAGAGATTTTCTGAGATAATAAAAGCTATTGATCCTTGCCCCGTGGTTTTTCCTCCATATTGGAGGTTTTCCACGTAATCTTTGTGTTCTTCGCAATATCTTATTTTGCTGTCTATTTTATTTACTATGTTTATTTTTATTGTTGTTTTCGTTACTTTTATTCTGGCTTAAATTTCATAACAACAAACTCATATATGCAAGTTGTATTGATGATATCAGACTTTAATAAAACATTATATTTATAGAATTTAATTGCTTCCATTGTGCAAGGATCTAGGGTATGTGTGTTTTAGATACTGGATTGGGTAGTCCTTTGTACTAGAAGCACTAATCTAAACTTTCAAAAAATCTCTAATGTATAAAAAAATTACAAAATTTACTTTTACCTTATAATTCCACTGTTATAATAGGGTTGTTACAAGTCTTCATCTTGTAAACCTAAAATAGTTGCCAGATTATCAATCCTTAAGATATTCCTTTATTTATCATTATAATAACTCATTTCTATTTGTAGTATATGCCTTAGATTTGATATTTCTAGAAAACATAACAAACATGTGATGTTGGTATACTACCCTTCATGGATAGTTTTATTTATTTCCCTATATGACATCCCTTTTCAATTTTCAAGTTTTTCTCCCATTCGCATAAATCCATGCCTAAAGAAAATTATTAATTTTTTTTTGGTCAACACCTTTCTCTCCTTTATTACTATAGTGGATTTTTGGATTCCGAGTGTAATTGACAAAATTTAACAAATTTATCCTGCTCTTTTAGTATTTTCTAGACAAAAAATTGATATTAATGTGTTTATGGATATCATTAGATTTTTTCATTGTGCATTTTTTTTTTTGTTTGATTTTATTCTTTCTCATGACTCAACTAATCTCCATTTATTATTCATGGTTGACATAGAAGTAATCATCATGATAGGGAAATGACCTAAGAATCAAACATTTGAGGTGCATGAAGTCAATAATGTGAAGAAAAGGGAACAAATGAGTCTAATTTATTAAATTAAGAAATTGAACACCATAGAAGAAGATATATCTTGTTAGTGAATTGAAGATGAACATGAAGCATTCACTTAAGGCATTAAAAATAATAATTTGAAGAAATAATGGAAATTAATGAAAAATATTCATCCAATGAAGAAACTAAATCCTAGAGCTGAAGATACATTTTATTTCCCATCTCAAGATGATATTGAAAAAATTCCTCAATTACCAATTCAAAACAAAATAAATATTTCAAATATTGAGGCAAGTTTACCATTGAGAATACCTTCTAGAAATTTACATATATAAGATTCTAATAAAAATTAATGAGAATATTTTAAAATAGATATGGTTGACAGGATTTAAAAACATAATTTTCAAGGAAATGCGAATGAAATATATAAATTATGTATTGAAAACTTAAAGAAATAGGAAAATGCTAAAATTTTGCTAAAATTATGATAACTCATAAGTTTAGATCCTATAGTGTACAAAAATGTATCCCTTTACATTTTAACACTTAATTTGGGAATGATTAGCATTAAAATGAACCTAATGTCACCTCGATCTAGTGTTGTAATATGGTTTACGCAGTCATATTAAGTTTAGGACCCTTTTGAGCTAAATTGACCAAAATTTTCCTTAATTTAATGTTATAAAGTGTATTTATTTATACCTTCACATTAATTTTTGGGCCCTCTTGAATTTATGACCTTCATATAACCATTAATAGGACCATAATATCCTTTATTAAGCATCTAGAGGCTTATTTCAATCAAGATTTTGATATAATAAAAAAATACACTCCATTTTCCAACCCCCCGACATTTCCTCTATCCAAAAAGGCCTAGTGGGACCCATATGCCACTTTGGGCATGTGATTCCCACCAAGATGGGACCTGTATGCCACAAGTGGCGTACGAGTCCCATTTGGCCCCTTTTTAGGGTTTTGAGTGGGAAATTAGGGTTTTAGATTCAAATTTCATGAATGTCAAAATTTGGGATCTAATAAACGGTAAATTGGATGGAATACCTATATAAAAAAGGTTTCATATCATTATTTGGCCTAAGAATTCATGATATTGTCCTAAGAAATCAAGAGTTAAGCATCATAAGACTTCACAAGAGCATCATCAGGTTTTTAAGAGCATTTCTAAGGCATTCAAGGGCAGATTTCTTCATCATTTGTTGCAACAATTCAAGATCCATCATCATGTCAAAGTCATTAGGCATCAAGAATGTTGTTGAGCTAGTGTTGTGATTTGGCATTCAAGATCCAAGATCAAGATCTACATTCTACATAGCCACTTCATGTTAAATTTTGGATTTACATCTCAAGAAATCATTCAAGGTATGATTTTTCATGTTTCATGTTTCATTGTTTCATCATAAGTTTTACTTACCTAAATGAAGTTTGACCTAGGAAAACCCCTATCCTTTAACAATCAACAAGTTTTTCTCTCTCTACATGTGTGATTGGAGATCTAGGTGTCTTAGAGCTTGAAGATCCTTTGAAGACTAAGTTACAAGATTGAAGGAAATTGTTGGCAGTGTCACCTAAATTGTAAGATCAGGGAAAGTCAAGTGTACAGGTTGCAAATCAGAGTTTTTGACTCAAATATTTGGCAGGAAGGAAGCTACAGGAGATCACCAGAGAAAATCAAAATTTTAGCTCAACCTTGATACTAGGACTAAATCGATAATTGTGGCATATGAGTCCTAGTTCTACTACTTTCTAAATTTTAGGAGATTCAAATTAGTTATTAACATATTCGAGTTTTGGCACAAAATCCTTAGTTTGGGACTAAATTGCCCAGAATAGTGTATGAGTCCCAGTGGGCATTAAAGATCATTATTTTAGGATTTTAGAGCTTATTTTGATCTCACCTATCTCCCAAGTGTACCTTCATTTATTCTCAGTTTGTTATTCTACATTTCAGTTTCATTTCCTAGGTCATCTAGTTAGGTTTTGCATGTTCCATTCATTTATTGTCTTTCCAAGCCCTTTCTTAGTTTTGAACCCCTTTATTGTATTTAATCGCACCCTAGGACACCCTTCTAGTAGATTGCTTTCCCCCATTCCATCTGTGGATTGAGATCTCTAGGGTTTCCTAGAATGAAACTTGAAGAAAATTGGTCTAGGTCCCTAAACCCCTAGTTTGTGTTCCAACTTGCAAAAGATGGAACACCTATTTTATTCATTTCATTTTGGTGAGCCTAGCCTTTAGAACACCTTATTTTCTAATTTGGAGTGCATCACAATCCTAGATCTAGCTTACATTAACTTTGCATTAGGTCTTACATTAGTTAATTTGCATCTAGGGTTTCAAAATTTTACATTAGTGAAAGTGCATATAGGTTGCGTTTTTGCATCATAGATAATTCAATTTCATTGAAATTCTACAATTTTAAATAGTCAACATAACATACAAGTTAGAAAATTTAGAAACAACTCAAAATTTGTTGAAATTGGTGCAAAAACCCTAATTTGGGACTCATACACCCCTCTAGGTGATTTAGTCCCAATACAAGTGTTTTTTCCTAGTTTCTGGGTATTTTGTGGTGACTGTTATTCACTGTTTAGACCCCTAAAAAACCCTGATTGGGACTCAGAAGCCCCTATGGGCGAATTATTCCTAGATTAGACCTAAAACTATCATTTACAACTTTAAAAACATCATTTTTTTACTTTTATTTGTTGTCATTTGATAGTTGTTTCAGTTGGTTGAGTTTTTGTTACATGCATTTCATGAAATATAGCTCAATTTGGTTCATTTTGTGCATTTCTTAATTTCACAATGGCAGATACATCACTTCATTTTCAGATTGTTCCATAGCATAATCGATCAATTATCATGTTCTAAATCTGAAAATTACATTCTCCTTTTGCATGTTGATCTATCATTGTTGCATTTGAAATTTGTAAGACAATCATTCCATCATGTTCTCATTGAAAAAATCTATGGTTATAATACTTCATGTTCTATTTTTATATCTTATTGAGTACTGTAAGAGATTCTTGTTATGTGCATATGAATATGAAGTTCTTTCCCCTTTCTTTTTGTTCATCATTGATCCCTTTCCAAATATCCCTTCTATGAGTGAGGTTAGGCCAGTGAAAGAGAATACAACCTTGGGTAATCATAACAATCATATTTGTTCTTCTAATATCTCTCTTAGTTGTGAAGAAGATATTTCAGTGTTAGAAGAACTAATTGATGAGAGTTTTGAAAACCATAGTTGTTTCTCTCCTATTACCTATCCTATTAGGCAAGACATTAATAAATCAGAATACATAATAATAGGCAATCATGATGATCACATAACATAAAAATAGACCACTGGAACCTACCTACATAACACTTCAACTAATCTACATCTCTCAACATCTTCCCCTCTTGTGATAATGTTTTAGTGAAAGAGGATGAGATTGTAAATGATGAGGATATGTTGGTGATAGATGATAAAATCTTTAAGATATATGACAACCATCTTTATGATTCTTCCCCTACCTATCCTATTTTAAAAGAAATTATGGGACAAAGGAATGAAATTATGGACAATCATGACAATCACATATGTTCTTCTCCTAGTATCTCTCCTAGTTGTGAAGATAATACTTTGATGTTAAAAAATTTGGAATTGATGAAATTCATGACAATATTATGTGTCTATCTTCCCCTAGGGAAAACATTACTGAACAAGAAAATCGCATCATTGATGAACAAGAAAATCACATCATTGATGAACAAGAAAATCCAACCATTTATAACTCCCTTACTTGTGACGAAGTCATTTTAGAAGAACCAACCTTTGAATGCTATGTGTAGACACTGAAAAATGTCCTAAGTTTGTGAGCATCATTTTTCTTGGTCTTCATCTTTTGATAATTAAATAATTTTAATTATTTAATTATTATTGATCTCGTTCATCTATTAATTAAATAATTTTTAATTATTTAATTAATTTGCTTCCCAAATTTATTCTATCCTGATCAATTAAATAAATTAATCACATCGCTAATATTCCCCTTTCTTCAATAATTAAATAAATTACTATTTATTTAATTATTTTCTTGTCATCTTTCATCTATTGTTAAATAATTAATATTAATTATTTAACTATTCACTCCCTTTTTTAATTCTTCCAATGTTAAATAATTTTCAAAATTATTTAATTATCTTGGACCATGTGTCTCTTGTATTAAATAATTAAGTCAATTTAATTATTGAATGCCCCTTTTCATATTTCCTCTCATTTAATTAAAATAATTAAGCAAATTGTTTGAATTAAATGTCCATTTCCTTTTTTTTCTCAAATTGTATGAGCCCTCCACCTCCCAGGAGCACCATCTACAACAAAAAACCTTCACGAAAGCATGAGAGAGGCACATAGGCTATTTCACCAAGAAAGAGAGAATAAATTGAGACAAATGAATTACATCTCATACAGGTTTTTTAAAGCCATGAAAATGTGACAGGTACAAAAATTACCAATATGGGAAACTACCTGAGAAATTTACCCTAAGATAAACTTAACAGACTAATTGGCCCCCTTAAGTGCAAACTTAGGGAGAATTATTATGCAGATTAAAGATCCAATATGGGTCTCGACTACACAACCATGTTAGGTACCCATTGACAATACAATCTCTCACAACCGAAGAAAAGGAGAAAAACCTTGTGGGAAAAAACCCTCTCAAAAAGAGAGAAAAGAAAACAAAAATGATGCATGGCAGGAGGACTCAATCACATCCCCAAGGACTACATACATCATGTATATACAACCAATAGCCCCCATAAGAGGGAACGAGATACTATGTATCCCCCCCACAATATGTAATCACCTACAAAAATGGTAAGTGCCTGAAGACAAAACATAATCCAATGTCGACAAACAATTTTTCTCCGTTTTGGAAGAAATAAATTAAACCAAGTACAAATGCAAAAATGCTTCCCACTCTAGAAAGGAATTGAAATAAAGAAGCATGAAAATGTATGAGGATGTCTTTGAAATCTCCTTATGTGTCACCAAGACCTTGGAAGATGATGTCACAACCCAATTAGGAACATGTCCAATCACAATAGGAGGTGACAAATAAGGTGCCACTAGAAATTGATTCTAAACATTCTCTAGAGATTGAGATGGAGTGACTACAGTTGTACCACAAATATGATCAAATAGGAGGGATATACCCTGAAATGTGTCTTCCAAGTCAGAAATGTGATATTCCATGAACAAATTTCTGGAAAATATGAATCCCAATCAAGAAGACAATGATATACTTATTTTAATGAATCATTGGGTGTGCTTAGTGAATCATCAACACAAGATGAATGGTCCTGTTGAACAAGAATGACTGGAGCCTTAATTAATGACTACACAATTAATCACTGAAGTTGAAGGTACATCAACTATCCCTGATGGAGAAGAAGGGGCATCTGAACAACCCTTGTCATCCTCATCTGAAGAATCAAATTATTCTAAAACTTCAAACTCTTGCATAGTAGTGTGATCATAGGGTATCCTATTTGAAAAATGAAGAGGCACAAGACAATCTGAAACAGGATCATCTGGGAATAGATGAGTATCAAGATCTCCACGTATTTCCTAAATTTTAGTCCAAAGAATATGAGGACACTCAAAATGATCAATGTCATTCAAAGTGGCATCATCAATATGCATTGTGATAACTCCTACGACATGATCCCTTTTTCAATTCCATGAAAATTTCTTAGTATCAGTACTAGAAAGGGGAACACATTTATATAAATGTGGTAAAAAAGAAGCCATCTAAGATGTTTTATGATACCATCTCTCGATTGTTTATAGTTTCCCCCTTTCAACATAATCGCAGCAGGATGAAATGAAAACCCCATAATCAACTTTGAAAAATCTCCAAGAATACAATGACATTAACCTTCAACAACAATTAGAAACTCCCAAATACTACGAATGGATCCTTTTCAAAATACTTCAGGAAGCAATAATGCAAAAAAGGGCTAAGAATCTGAAAAAATTCAAGCAAAAAGTAAACACCTTGCTGGGTTCTCATGCCAAATCACCAAGCTAGATCTCAAATCAGCTCACTAAGCAGCTCCAAAGAGGACAACAACAAGATATCCTTTTATGAGACTTGCTCACAACAATCACTTACACTGTAATGTTATATGAATAGAAAAAAGAGATTACACAATGCCAATAAGGAATTAAAATCCCATAAAAACTTCAAAAAGCTAGGACCCCTTGGCCAATGGGAAAATGGAAATGTAGAACTCCAGAAGCATGTACTAGAAAGTATGTAATGAAAAAGGAAATTTCTCTAAAACACTTAAAAAGTACACTAAAGTGAATGAGATAGATAATGTATTGTCTAGAGAGATTATTCTTGCTCTTGAGAATTTGATGAAGGAGCACATGAAGAATGTGCAATGGCCAAGATAAAGGACCCAAGGTTCCTAGAACACCAACAACTCAAAATCCTTTTTTTCTTTTATTAAAAATGTTAATAACACTATGTTTTCTAACACAATAGTTTTTCCAACCTTCTTTTTCTCATAGCATACTCATACATCAACATGTGTAGGTGTGCATTATAAATTAAAAGATCATTTAACTATACAATGTTTGTGTATGGAAAATTGCAAGTTTGAAGACACATGATGGTTTTTAACACTCAATTGAAATTATACAGAAAACACACTACATTTTTTGATGTGTACATTACAAAATTTTATGTTCCTTTTAGTAATTCAAAAACCTAGAATCAATATTTGCATATATCAAAGAAAGACAAATAACCATCAGTTAAACACTTATGTAAAAAAATTCATATGATGCATAGTTAATCATAGTATGTTATCTAAGAGAACCCTTTTTCAGTCCTATTTCTCATAACTGGTATGAAAAGCATAGCCATTCTTGATCTTCTTAATCGCTTCGCCTACAAAAAATCAAATAAAACCAATTTTTTTTGTTATGAGAATTGTATGAGATGCTACTAATAAAAAATAAAAGGATAGAGTAGAAATTATTTAATGAAAAAAGAATCTACTCTAAAAACGCTTGGGGAGAACCATATGAAAGTGAATGAGAAAGATAATATATTGACCAATGAGATTCTTCTTGCTCATATGAAGTTGAGGAAGGAGCATGTGTAGTATGCACAACAAGAAAATGGCAATGTAGAAGTGGATTAAGTCGAAAGGTTTTGTATTGCATATAAATTTGTTCAAGAAAAGAAAGAGAGAGATGATGCTATAAGTGAAGTTGACTAAATGAAGCAAAAAATTATGTAATTTAACAATTCCATGGAACAAATACAATTGGAAAAGGATGATAAGGAAAAGAAAACACTAGATCTAAGTGCAAAAAAATAGAATTAGTTGGGTGGAGTCATGAAAGTCTTATGTGAAAAGGAAAATAATTTCTCTAATGAGATTTCCAAAAGAAAAATTTGCATAGTCTAATGATAAAGGTACTGTAAAAACTAAGCAAAAAACAGCTGCAAAGCTACATAAAAGTATTCAAGAAAATCAAATTTATCCAAGAAAGGGATGTTGTTGTCCTAAGGGTTGATGAGGGAGTAGCTTATCTAAAGCTTGAAGAAAAATATATGAAAAATAAAAAACAAGATCATGCAAAGGAATAGTTGAGGTGTTAATGTCGGAGTTGATGGTGAACCCCATAGCTCCCAAAAATCCCTGCAACAAAATGCCTGTCACAAACAAGAAAGCAAAGCAACTAATTTGCTATGCAACCAAGAGAGAAAAGATTAAATCTAGAATGAGCACTTATATGTGAAATTAATTAACCTAAATGGTTCTAAATTGAATTATTATAATCAATGTGAAAGCTTTATAAAAAAATGTAAAAGAAAACCGTACATGAGGATTTGACTAGATAGCTATATTTAATTTAAACTAATAAAAAAATCACTCCTAAGTTTAGCTTAAGTGAATAAATTAATAAGGGACTTAATAATTAATTAATTATCAAGTGATTATCTTGATTACTCTAACACCCCTCTTAAGATCAACTAAGGGGGAAGCTATAAAAATCTGATATGGAATGCAATGATGGATGCCTGGATGGGTCTTGGATACAAGTCCTAATGAGGTACCCATGTACAAATAAATGAATCTCTCATAACTAGAGAAAAGGAGTAAACCACATGGGAAAAACTCTTCTCTAAAAGAGAGAAAAATAAATGATTGCACTAGTGAAAGAAGGATAGAAGGAGGACTCAATGTGAGCCTCCAAGGACTTATTCTATCACAAAATTAGAATATGTGTCCCCTTGATAGGAGAGAGAAAAAGAGGATATGAATTACCCCATAAAGAAGTAGCTCGTGTGTCAATGAGGTTTGTAAACAACATTTATCCTTATAGGAAGAAATAGATCCATTAGTGATTGGAGAAGCCAATCCAAAAGAATGGGTGATTCTAGAATCCAAATCCACATGATGTATGCCTCTGAAAACTGCTCACATATCCACATATTAGAAAGTGATGATGTCCATCTAGAATCCTGTGAAGACTGATGTAGAACAAGCTATAAATATGATAAAGATAATGGGCCAACAACATTGATGTGGTTGTCAATAAAGAGGATATTAATTTCCTCAAAGTAATCCTTTAGATGTATAATCTGAAACTCTACAAACAAGGATGATATGTCTGCAAGATGTGAATCCCAAGTAGTGATGTCTAAAAGATGTATGTCTCGCTGCACCAAATCAATAAGGGACAATGATGTGGCAATGCCAAGCTGATCAGGAATACTAGAAGAGGATGATGTAGTCTCAATCTGAAGAGTGGGAACATGAATGCAAGTCTATGAGACATCGTAACATGTAAGACTTGTGATATACTAAAGCTCCTCTAAATTATCAAGCCATCTAAGATGTGTCAAGATCAAGAAAAATATCAAGCCATTTGAGATGTGTGAAGATGTCATTTTGCCAAGAATCATAGTTATCCTTATCTAGGTTGATCACATAAGGATGAACAAAAAAACCCATGATATTCATTCAAATGAAAAAAATCAAAGACTAATAACCTCGATACATATAAAGTGCACCAAATTTTGTCATCTTACGTAAATAGATCTTTTGGAGGTACTGAGATGTCCAAGTAATTGACATAATTGTGAAATCATAAAATATTGAATAATATTTTCCTTGGGAAGATTCTCTAAGAAGTGCATGAATAGATCTAAAGATAATTAAATCAAATGATGAAATGACATAAGAAAGCATGGAGATATGAAATAATGGATTTAATACCTTGCCATGATGAGAGATCTTGGGTTACTGCAACAATGGTTGTGGTTTCCACCCTTGAATGCTTCAGAACAAATATCTTGTTGACTTAGAATGCAAAACCCTAGATTTCTTGAGAAGAGTGGTGAGTAAAAGAATGAGATAGGAGAAAATGAGACTTAGGAGCTGCAAAATGAGGGGAAAAACTCTTATTTATACAAGTTGTGCCCTAATTTCCCAAAAAATAATACCATACAGACCGACCTTAGGGTTTAGGAGACAAAATCCTAAAGGAAAATTGATTTAATGTTGATTTTTATGTCACATGGGACTAGGTCACCCAAGGTGGCAACCTAGTCCACCTGGGCATGTTTGATTGGTTTTAGGGGATTAAGATGTGATTAATAACGTTTGACGAGATTGTTATCTGAAACACACTAAAATATGGCATGTATGTGCATTAAGGGGTCATTAAAACCTAAGAAAGGGTTTATTTAGTGATGACAAGCCTAGGAAAGTGTAAAATTGTTTTACAAAACCTTACAACACTTTGGCACAAGGCTTGGAAAGAGGTAAAAAGAGGTAAAAAATGGTCTAAAATCCATAGGGAAGGGTCCAAATGAGTGAAAAGTCTCAAAGGCTACACTTTTTGGCGACACGGGTACATGCTTTTCCCTACACGAAATATTCCTAAAGCCGCTATTGTTGGTTTTATGAAGATTCTGACTGAATTACTTTTTCACTACTTCAAATTAGATTTGTTGGTTTTTCTTAGGTCACCACTGGCTGGTGAAAAAGATGATGATAAGAGGGGTTGAGTACGGTTTAAATGTCATTATTGACATTGCACGATCAGTGGGGCCCACCCTACCAAAAATGTTCATGCAATTACGATAGCCTATGCAAGGCTTTAATGCCCTTTTCGCTATACTTTTGAATGCCCTATTTTTCATTTTTCAAAAAAGTAAATGTGATTTTTTATTTTTATTTTCTAGAAAAATGATTTTAAAAATCTAGAGATTTTTTAAAAATAACTATGAATTAATGGTTGCACTCACACAAAAATCAATGCAGCAAGGCCATACAGATTTCGTACGAAAGTCCCTACTGCAAAAAAAAAAAATCGCCCTTTTTGGATTGCTCAAATTTGAGCAATTCAATAGGCATTCTCAGGGTCTTCGACCATTCTAGTCACAATGGTGATGACCATTTTAGCTTAGGATGATTTGATTTTTCTCTTAAAGATGAATTTCTCAAATTTTAGATAGGAAGTTGTAGCTCTAGTGCTTTGATACCATGTTGGAGTTGATGGTGAACTCCATTGTGTAGGGGTATCGATTTGGGTGCATCTTTTGTCATTTGTTAAATTTTCGGTTTTGGGTTGATTTAGGTTTTTTTGTGTCAATAAGGTCATTTTGGATCATTTTAGACCATTTGGGATCATGTAGGTTCATTTTGATGGTTAGATGCAAAACTTGCAAAAAGTTATCATTGTTGTCACCTAAAAGTGCATACACTTTTGCAATGTTAGTTTTGGTAGTTAGAAAAAAAATTGGGTGTTATGAATGGATGGAATGGGATGTAAAAGATATACTCTCACATTAACCAAGGGGGTAGAGGAGATCTGAATGAAAATAACTCATTTTTGCACATTTTCTTGGGTGTTTCTTGACTAAAATAGACTATAATATTTATTGTACAGCCCCGTAAAGATTGGAACGGACCAGAAATTTATTATAGAAGTCTAAGGAATGTATACTCTTCCAAATTATTTTTGTTTCATGGATTTTTATTATGTTTTGTAGAAGTTATAGCAAAAACAAAACAAAAATAGTAAATTTTATGGAAAAATCAGCAAGTATTTACTTCATACATTTTTGTATAGCCTAATATAGTGTCTAAAATTTTATGGTCATGTAGAGGTATGTCTTAAGATTCTATTTCTTTCCATTTGGTTGAATTTCATGCTAAAATGAGAAAATTATGAGGAAATTAGTGCACATAGGTTAATGACATAACTAGGGTTTCTAGTTTTGAGAAAAAAATCTATTTCTCTTGATTGGCATTGTGGAAAATGCTCAAATTTTTAGTAAAGCTCTATTTTTACATATTCTATTGATTTCCAAGATCTTAGCTGGATATCTCTTGGCCACAAAGAGTTATAGATGACTGTTATAAGGAAAACCGTGTCAAAAGGGAATTAAGCCCTTCTCTCTTTGAGGGTTTTATGGAAATGCTATGGTCTGGAGTTAATTAATGCCAAGAATGGTTAGAGTGAAGTATTTAGAGTGTGTTTAAGAGTAAAGATCCTGAGAATGAAAAGAAAAGGTGAAATTTAATTCCTTTTGTTGGTTTGATTCTATTAACTAATCTTGTAGGGTTCCTTGTATGGTGCTTATTTCTTGTCATAAGTGAAAAGATCAAAAAACCTTGTGTAGAAAGTTGTAGAAATCATATTTTAATTGTTCTTGAGATTCTAATGTGTTTTCCATACCTTTCTCTACATCATTTTTGGTATTAGAGCTCAAAGATCTAGGTAAGGGAAGTTTAAGAAGTTTATGTACTCTTTTTGATAGGTTGAAGTGAAGAACCTGGATACAAAAAGATTGGGCTAGGGGAGAAGAAAGAAGCCTAAGGCGAGGTATAAAGAAGAAAAGAAGAAAAAAAGAAAAGAAGGACAAGATGAAAGACAATAGGATAAGCCAAGTTGTGGGGTTTGATAGAAAAATGGTAGAGTTGGAAAAAACTATTAATCCTGTATTACAACAGTGTCGTGAGGAAGAATATCAAGAAAATGTTTGGCATTGGCCAATGAGAAAGAATGGGAAGTGGCTGATTATTCAGAAAAGAAGAAGGAAAATGATGAATTCTTCAAAAATTGAAGATGAAATAAAGTTTCATGATGCCTTGGTGAATTCTGCAAAACAAGGAAATGAAGCATACAAAAAGCAAGATTTTTCAAGAAATGAAATTAGGGAAGAAATAAAATCCATGCAGCAGGCCATAAAATAGGTAAATGGGAGTAAAAATCTTGGTTTTGATCATGAATATAAAAAAGAGAATGTATACATATAGTTTGAAAGGGAGAAGATCAAAGAGTGGCTTGTCAAGAACATGAAAGAGGTAGAGGAAAATGGTGTTGCAGGGCATAATGATGAGGACACCCTTCAAGAGAGGATAATGCATGAAGGAAAGGTTAAGAAAAATTACCAAGAGATCATGATTGAACCATACAAGAATGAAAAGGTGATATTGCAGCATGATAGTACAAGATAAAAAAACTAAAAATTATGAAGAGCCCAAGAAGATTGGAAGATGTCTAGGAGAACCTTGGAAGAACCTTGAGAAGAACATAAGAAAGATTAAAGGTTTAGACCAAGGAGAAAATGAAGAGGAGGAAGAAATGGACAGTAATAATGAGGTGTATGGCAGAGCAATAGAATATTGTAGTCTTCAAGCAGAGAAGCTAGTAAGCAAGAGAAGATGCAAGAAGAAAGAGAGGAAGAAAAGAGTCAAAACTAAGAAACAAAGAGTAGATCAGGCCAAGCATGGAGAATATCAAGAGGAGGTCATAGGATAGCTACGACTACAACATAATTAAGGAAGTATAAAAATTATCTAATCATCATTTGAGATGGAACTCAAATTTCTTTCTCCTAGGGAGTATGATCCAGGGGGCATCCATTTGGGTGCATTTGTTGTCATTTGGTAAATGTTTGTTTTTGGGTTGATTTAGGTTTTCTTGTCCCAATAAGGTCATTTTCGACCATTTCAGACCATTTGGGGTCATGTAGGTTCATTTTCAAATTTAGATGCAAACGTTGCAAAAAGTTGTCATTATTGTCACCCAAAAGTGCATACACTTTTGGAATGTCGGTTTTGATAGTTATAAAATAGTTTCGGAGTTTTGAATGGATGGAAAGGGATGTAAAAGACATACTCTCATGTGAACCAAGGGGGGAGAGGATATTTGAATGAAAACAACTCATTTTTACATATTTTCTTAGGTGTTTGCTAAGTAAAGAAGACTATAATCTTCATTGCATGGCCTTGTATGAATTGGTACAAACATAAAATTGATTGTACAAGATGAAGGAATGTATACTCTTCAAAATTATTATTTTTTCATAAATTTTCATTATGCTTTGTAGAAGTTATAGCAAAAAGAATGCAAAAATAGAGAAATTTGTGGAAAAAACAAGTATTTTCTTGGTATTGTTTTGTATGTCCTTCTATGGGGTCTAAAAGTTGATTTCCATGTAGAGATATATTTTTAGATTCCAAATATTTTTATTTGGTTGAATTTCATACTAAAATGAGCAAGTTACGAGGAAATTATTGCACATGGGTTAATGCCAAAACTACGGTTTCTAGTTTTGAGAAAAAACTCCATTTATCTTGATTGGAATGGTGGAAAATACTCAAATTTTTAGTAAAGTTCTATTTTTACATATTCTAATTATTTCCAAGATCTTAGCCTGATATCGCTTGACCACAAAGAGTTATATAGATGACTACTATAAGGAAAACCTTATCAAAAGGGAATTAAACCCTACTCCCTTTGAGGGTTTTATGGAAATGCTATGGTTTGGAGTTAATTACTAACAATAATAGTTAGAGTGTGTTTAAGATTCGAGAGATTGACAATGAAAAGGAAAGGTGAAATTTAATTCCTTTTGTTGGTTTGAGTCTATCAACTAAGCTTGTAGGGTTGCTTTTAAGGTGCTTATTTCTTGTCACAAGTGAAAAGATCTAAGAACCTTGTGTAGAAAGTTGTAGAAATCATATGTTCATTGTTCTTGAGATTCCAATTTGTTTTCCATATATTTATTTACAACACCCATAGCTCCCAGAAATCCTTGCAACTATCACAAACAAGAGACCAAAGCAACTGATTTACTATGTAACCTAGAGATGAAGGATTAAATCTGGAATGAGCAGTGATATGTGCAATGTATTAAATTGAATGGTTCTAAACTAATTATTAGAATTAATGTGTAATCTTTATAAAATCAAGCAAAAGCAAACCCTAGATGAGGATTTGACTAGATAGTGACAAGTATTCTAATCTCATGCAATGAGACAACATGTCCTATATTTAATTCAAACTAATAATAAAAAAATCACTCATAAGTTTAGCTTAAGTGAATAAATTAATAAGGGATTTAATAATTAACTTATTATTAATTAATTATCAAGTGATTATTCTAATTACTCTAATAGTTAAGAGGTAAGAGTAGTGGGGATGGGGAAATACATATCGATGATTAATTTGTAGATGTAAAACAAATAGTTGGAAGTGCTAAAAGTGAAGAAGAAAATAGAAGACTAAAATTAAGCAATTAGAAAAGGAATTAAGAGACAAGAATTTGTCATGGTTAAAGGACAAGGTCCTTAATGTTGTTTGGAGAGAGCTGCAATTTAAAAGACAGGAAGTTGAGAAAACAAATATATTAGTGGAATGTGTTGCCTATGAAGAAGGGTGAATGAAGACATTAGAAAATTAGTGTTTCCGATAATTTGACATAGTTCACAAGTTTAAGGATTATATATCAAGATTCTTGAGGCTCAATTAGGAAAATTTCAATTTACCTGTAATGATCGTGTAATGAATTTTGATAGCTTAAAAATCAAAAGTGTTGTTGCACAACTTATAAAAGTTAAATATGCCTCAACAATTGTTGCATTAGAGGTTTTTGTAGTAAGGAAATTGTGTAATGCGGTAGTGGATAAGGAATAAATAGGAAAGATACTACTTCAAATAAGACATCTACAAAGAAGAATAATGATTATCCCTTTAAACAAAATCCAAGCCCATATCATTTCGTCAACAACTCAACAACCAACAACCAAAGTGGTGGGAAATGGAAATGCAAGGTTGACACTATCTCTTGTTGCATACAAAGATGGAATTGAAGCAACTATGAAAAATTTATTTTATAGTACATTTGTTTGCAACAATTCAAATGTTGCAAAAGAGATTCCTTGTCATAGAGATATGTGATCTCCAACTGTGACTCTTGAAGGGAACATTTTTTCGGCCAACTGGTATTCTTACTAGTGGAAGTCATAAGCGATGAGGTTAATTGTTAAGGCATCTTCATACATTTTCTAAGGAAAAGTATTAGCTAGTTATTCATCAAAACATGCTAGCAAGAATTGAAGTAGAAATTGCAACATTGTTTGCATTCAAAAATAGGGGTTCACAATTGAAATCTCACTTAGAGCTAAAATCTTAAGACCTTTCTCTTTTTCAAAATAGAGATCATAAAAATGATCACTATACATTGATTGAATTGGTTTCTAGAATGAAAAAAAAGCTACAAATGTCCAAGCTCGAAGAGTTAACAAAATATGAACATCACAATGCTTGTGTTCCTCAACTTTGTGCCCTTCAAAAGGTAATGGAAGATTACAATTTCATTTTAAATATTAATATTTACAATTTTTTTTTATTAGATTAATGTTGGAAGGGCTAGTACCCATTACAAAACAGCCATTCAGGTGAATGAGGGGATCACGAGAAATGAAGCACCCAACAAACTAAAGCAAAAACTAACACTTAAATAGTCTAACCAGAAAAAAGATACAGAGACAACACATAGACCAAAGACCAGCATAGCACAACAAAACACCTACAAATCTTCTATCAACTTGTGACCATTGATAGCCTTCCATTCCTAAGCCAAGAAGTGGAGCTTCTCCTCAAAAGATAGGGGCTTATCTGAATAGCCTAAGTATGCACCGTGGCATCTAGAGCCGAGCTATCCACCACCTTACCTTTCTTCTATGTGTGACTATTATCCGAACCTTCCTCAACCAGCCATTTGCCATGGATCTTCCTTATGTCTTGCTGAAAGATCTAAAAATTGAGGGTGATGTTCTTCATAGTCCCCTTCCTGTAATGAGTAATAACTTGGAGGCACTATGTTGTTTTTTCCTAGTTCTTGTGAATATCAGCAATCTCTATGTGTAAATTCTTTGCAAAATAGTAGAATTAAAATATGAAAGGTAAAAAAATTCCTATTCTGCATAGAGTTAGAGGTTTCTTTAGTAACTAATTTTCAATAATCAGTTATTGTTGCGAAATAAGGCATCATGTATTAAGTGAGGGGAAAATTCAGTTTTAGGATAAGAGATTAGTAGTTTGTATTTTATACCATGGCCATTGTATTGAGAGAAGGGAAAAGTCTTTCAACTTCCATTGTATTGAATAAATGAGGAGAAGTTTGAAATCTACGCAGGTTTCATAGATCGTCTATTGAGATCCCACATTGTGTTTTCCAACTTGTAATTATTCAATAAATTTTCTTACCATCATATGAGGAAATTGAAATGCAAATTTTACTCTACCTAGGAGTTATTAATTTTGAAGTTGCCTTTCATTACATTAATAATGTCTAAATAACAAAATATTTTCATTACAACCATACTCTCTATGTATAATTGGATGTTGGTAAACATTGCGTGCTATAAAACTTGCAACCAACATACTCTTGTAAAAACCTCTACATACAACAACCCAATCATATGATATTATATTTCTTTACACAACTTTTGAGGCATGCTTATCTTCTTAATGGGATCCTTCTAGAATGAACTTATTTGGACACATGTTTATGATCTTTAGTGGGTTCTTCTAATATTAACTAATTTACATACATGTTATGTTCTTAAGTTGTCCTTCTATAATTAATTAATGGTCACAAATGTTTATCCTTTGAAGAGGCCCTAAAAGGTCTTGAGTGATTTATTTAGGTTGTGAATTTAAATGAGATGCCTAAGTCATTTTAAATAACATAATTTCCATTGATAATATTTATGGAAGAAAAAATCATATATTGGTTTTGTTTTTTGGCTTGAAAAAATAGTAATCCTCTTAAATAATAGATCTTATAACTAGAATTAGGCTTTGGAATACAATAAAAATCACAAGTGTGAACAAAACATGTATATGACTTCTCAAATAGTAACATATGGGACAACCTTCAATTTTATGGTCTTCAAAATCTAGATCTTAACCAACTCTATAACACCTACTCCTAACTTATTTTAACTTTCCTCTTATGGAAAATGTTGATATTTTTATAGAAAAGAGTGATGTTGTGACTTTACATTGACAGATAGCATAGTACATCACCCTATGCACATGGGATAAGGATCACAAGTTAAATATTGAATGAATTATCCTTTGATTTTGACTTACATTTAGACACCTTATTGTGAAATGTGTAGATAACCCTCCTTACATAATTGCTACAAGGTGTTGAAATTGAATGTAGTCTATCCACAATCCTCCCCATACTCTTCATCCTTTAACTTTCAGCATGAAGAATGAAATAACTAAAAACCCACACTATGTTTTAATGTACAATTATTCATTACATTTTTTTACCATCATATGAGGAAATTGAAATGCCATTTTTAGTCTACTTAAGAGTTATTATAAATTTTGAAGGTGTCTTTCAATACATTCATACTGTCTAAATTAATCAAAGGTTTTCATTACAATCATACTACTTATGTATAATTGGTTGTTGTAAAACAATGGGATTTTATAAAACTACAACCCACATAGTGTTGTATTTAACCCTCTACACATAAGAACCCAATTAGTTTGTCACCCCTCTAGTAAATTTTCTTATTTTTTATGTATCCCCCACCTGCAACTCCTCCTTGTGCTCTCCACCCTTTAAATTTAAACATGTTGAATGAAATAATTGAAATCCCACATTGTGTTTTCCAATCTAGAATTATTTTATGCATTTTCTTTTTGAATCATATGAGGAAATTTAAATGCAATTTTTACTCTAATTAAGAGTTGTTATACATTTTGTTGGTGCCTTTCAAACATTCTTATGGTCTAAATAACAAATTATTTTCAAAACATTCATACTATTTTAAAAAATTCCACGTTGCAAAGCATTGGGTTATACAATACTTACAACCCACATAATGTTTTAAAACCTTTTACAATTAACAACCCAATTGGTTAGAAATCCCTCACCTCGATTCAGTTTGTTTTACATATCCCCCACTTGCAACTTCGCCCCTACTCTCCAACCTTTCACTTTCAACTTGTAGAATGAAAAAATGACAATACAAAGTGTTATTAGTTGTTGGAAAATACTGTGTGTTTATAAAAAAGTGTCTTTCATTACATTCCTATAGTCTAAATAACAAAATATTTTCAAGACATTCATATTGTCTTGAAAAATTCCAAAATGCAAAACATTTGGTTTTACAAAATCTGCAACCCACATGATGTTTTGAAACCCTTTACAAGTAATGACCCCAAGAATTAGAAACCCCTCACGCCCACTTGCAACTCCATCCATTGCTCTCGAACCTTTCACTTTCAACCTGCAAAATGAAAAACCCACAACACAATGGGACCTACAAAATGAAAAAACCCTAAACATAGAATGTTTTCCAAAATGAATAGTTATTACAATTTGAAATCCATTTCTTAGTGATGTCATCCTTGGGACTGCCTCCACACACAAATAGCTTCTCCCACAAGCCACCATATCGGCAAATGACCTAACGACATTGTTATGTCCTCACTTCTATCATTGTAAAGTATCCCCCATCTGGCGAGCCTGCACTACATTGTCCCATCATGTTATGTATTTTTCTATGTATGTTTTTATGTCTTTTTGTATGTTACATGCCTATGTGTGGTGCATTTTGTCAAGAGATTAGTTGCATCCAAGTGAGGGTAGTAGCAAGGTGGAAGTTTTACTAGCAGTTATTAGAGGACAAAATGCTACTTGCTCTATATTGGATGCATGTCGCATTACCTATCTTTCAAATTCATAGTTAAATGAGTTGTTTATTATGCTAGATAGAAAATTCATTAAAAAAATGATATCAAATTTTTAGATTGTTTTATTATTAAGATGAATAAAACCATTCTTTTTACATCAATATTTTGGCTCATATATTTTCTTTTATCATTAAAATGAAATAAAATATAATTTTGGATCATAAAGTATCATAATTTATGATCCATGACCCATAATTATTAAGTGAAAAAATAATATAACTATAAATGACAAAACCATAGAATTTTCGATTATATTCTATGATTATAGAATTTTAGATTATAGTCTATGATTCCATTTGAATGGTGATAACAATTAATCTGGAAATCCAATAATTGTAACAAAAGTTGGAAAAGGACCATCTGAAGTTCAATCACGACCTTTGCATAGATTAACATAAGTATTACACTCATATCTTTATACATGACTAAATCAGATGTCTAGATTATGGACGCTTCCATTTAGAACCAAGTGGTATTTCTTGATACTTTGACAAAAGCTGTTCTTGTAATGCTTGCACGGCCATCTCTGAGAGGCAACGATTTCTTCCAACAATACCCTGTTCCATCTACAGTAGCGTAGATAACAACCGTACAGAAGCAATCATCCAGGCATGATTGCTTGCACGTAGCTTCAGTGATAGAAGTTGTAGTTTCATAATCATTACCCCCCCAATCTACGTGTCCTTCATCCATCATTTCCGCGCTTCCTGCACTGCACTTGTTCATCTGCTGCGGAGGGTTTTGAAAGCATCCTTTTGATGGGTTCTTTTCATCGCTAAATTCGAACCCAGCAGGACAACTGCAACGCCCTGATTTTCCCACCACTTGACAGATCCCATTCAGACCACACTCAGCATACCCCTCTCATCTCTCTCCCTGCACACACACCAGGCATCCCACAACACAAATGACAGAGAGGAGCGAAGCACTAGCAGGAGCAGCCATATCCACACAAATATGTGACCCAGCGAGAGTTAAATCTATCCGAATCTAACAAGCTTCTTTTATAGAAAGAGCTCGTCCAAGCAGTGAGTTGTGGTCAACAGACATGTTTCAAGGTAAACAATGCAGCCGCCATATAGCGAGAGTAATTGAAGAAAGAACAAAAATGAAGGGCCCTCGTAGTGGAGAATACAGTCAACCAGGACACCCCTTTGGACATAATATGGACAGCCAGAGGAAAGAGCATGTGCAGAAGATGGGGAATCGTTTAAAAGTAAAATTGTGGGGATAGAGAAATGGCAAGTGTCCTTACAAGGCCAGATAATCAGATTTTGTTCTCTTTCCTCGTCTCCATCACGTTTTGGAGGCATCTAAATGCTTTAGAAAATCACTACCGGTACCACAACTTGTCATTGAACGCCAATAGAACTCTGTTTGGATGTTATCGCAAATTACACTTCACGTCTTCTCATGCATAAGTTCAATAGCTTTGTACTCAATCTGTCATGGATAACATGTAATAATCAAACATTACAACCACTAGAAAAATATGATGCAATTGTGTCCTCAATTTGGCGTCTTCTAATGGTCGGTGTTTATCTTTTATATAACTTTTAATTGATCAAGCTTATTTATTCATTATAGAAAAAGGAAAATCTCTCTTAAAATGCATGTATTTATATTGATCTTATGTTCAAAGATAGAATTAGGACAAATATTTTTATAAAGGGAGAATCTATTTTAATTAAAAAGATAGAGTTTTTGAGTTTTGTATGAATGTTTTTTTGTTGCGGTAGGGATAGTTATGAATTAGTTATTTTTAGAGATTGACATTTTTTTTCAATTATATAAATATTAATAAAAGTATTATTATATGTAAAATAATAATGATAAGATACTCTAAAAAAATATATGATATTTTTAATTTTACACTTAATATGTTGTCATTTTACTTAAATAAATAATGTAAATGTAAATTAAAGAATATAGAAAATAAAGAATAAAAATAAATATAATACTATTTTTTTGTCTAATGTATTAGTAATTATATTTTGAAGAAAAATATTGTATATTCTTGTTTAGTGTATGTCTAAAAGGTCTAATATTTTATTTGGATTGGAGATGGTAGAAATTGTGGTCATTTTTTACCTCTTCATTAATCCTTGTGTTGCTAATCTTATTGCTCTTTTTCAATTAAATAAGTGTTAGCCACCATTTAAAAATTTAAACGTCAAATTAATTATAATAAAAAAATTGAAATTTTATAATCATCTTGTATTTCATAAGATATTATAAAAATTGAACTATCTCAATATCATGATGATCAATTATTAATATGTGTTATATGTCTCCATCTCACCTTCTATTTATTTCATTCATTTTAAAATTATAAAATGATCATTTATATAAAAAAGTATACTAATATAATTTCTTAAAGTAATTATTTTCAAACGCTTGCATTCCTACATATTGCATTTTCTATGTGGAGATAATGTTAAGATAAAAATAATTTAGGGATGTCGCCTAAGTGAGGAGGAAGATAAAACAATATTTACCCTACTCGCCACCCTCACCTGCATGTTTAAAATATCAAGAAAGTGGAATGAAGAAGTTCATAATAGACTATACAAATTTGAAAGCTTGCATCTTGCATGTTGTCGAATTTCCACTATGATCAAACCCATAATTGTTAGTGAAATTCTAAATAAGGTTCTTCACCTATACCAAGGTTGACAGGTAGTCTATAAGATCAATCACCAAATGCGTAGTTGTTCATCAAACACCTCCTCCAACATAACTCTAAGGAATTGAAGATATGTTGAGGCTTTAATACTACATGTCGATTTATCATTACACCAAAACTCATAGGTGTTAGTGAATTTCCAAATTAGCATCATCATCTATACCTAAAGTAGTAGTTAGTCCATAAAATCAATTTATGTTCACCTATACCTAAAGTAGCAATTAGTCCATGATCAATTCCTAGCGGTATGATGGTTATTCGAACATTGGTGCTTGTTAGATTGATTCGCATAAAAAATGAGTGTCCACTAATATTATAAGCTCGTGAGATAGATTTTATGATTTTGGTCTTGCTTCTATATAATGAAATTCTTCAAAAAAAATCTTGAAGGTTGTTTTATTATGTTGAGAAGCTTCTTTGACTTTATTGAAATTTTGAGTCTATCTCCTTTGTTCATATACCTAGTGTTATAGTAAATTACATTTACTGTCTTAAGTTTTAACTTAGGGACATTGCATTTAGAATAGTTATGCATTTAATTATTCTCAAGTAACTTTAAAAGTCTGTACCATATGTAGATTATTCATCTCATATTTTTCCTCCTTTTGGTGAAATAGTCTGTGAATGTTTCTCTCATTCTTCAGTGAAGGTCTATCCTCCCAATGGTAATCTTGGGCTTCACCTTCATGGTATCAGAGAAAATGGTTTTGTAACCCTTCCCATGAGAGTTTTCACTCGAGAGAGTTGTGAGATTGATTTGTTTTTTTTATATATATTTGAAATTTTTAAAATTTCAAAATTGCTTTCGATTATTTTCTTTAGTGCTGGAAATGATTTTTGTTGTGTGACATGATTTTTTGGCATTTTGTTTTGCTATTGATTTGTTGTTTGGTCATTTGGAAAGATCATTAGATTTTCTCGAATATTCTGTCTTATTGTACGCCTACGACGATCTTTGGAGACCGATGTTTTTGATTGGTGGAGCATGATTTTCTTTGGAGGAATTTGCAAAAGATGTGATTTGCATTTCTAGAAGCATGATCTTTTTGCTTGAAGGCTCGATGCACATGGCTTGAAGGCTTTTTTCATTCTCTGTGTGGGCATTGACTAAGGTGTTTTTGCCTTTTTGCTAGCGCGATTCTATTGAAAGTGGTTTCATATTTGTTGCGTCTGAACTATGCATTGAAGGCGTTTTGCTGAGAATTAATTGCCTTGTGTTTGGAAGGCTTTCACCATTTTCTCTCTTCACAGAGGCATTATTTTTAGTTACAGGCCAATATAGAGCATTCTTGGAGGGCTCGTTTTTGCTGTGGAGTCCCGATTGCATTCTTTTGGAAGTAGCGATTCTATTCTGTATCTGAAAGGCATTCCTATTACCTGTTGAAAATGATTGGAGGTTGCATTTGAATCCTTGGTAGGCTGAGAAGGCATTGATTTTTGTTTGGAGGCACTGATTTCAACCACTGGTTGAGGCGTATGTTGTGCAGCCCGATTTCCTTTGCATGGAGGTGCTACAAGCATTTAAAGGCTCAGCTTTTCAGCTTAGAGGCCACATTTCTGTTAGGGCCAAATTCACCCTTTGAGGCACTAGCATTAGAAGATTGTTGGGCATTGCTTTTATCTGTTTGCAGACCCTATTCTTTATTGTTGGCAGATTTCCATTGCTAAGGCTGTAGAGGCGGGTAGATTGGACTTTATATATTTTAAAGTTCGATATCAAATAATTTATAGGGTTTGCTGTGGTGGGATCGGAATGAGCAGGTTGAGGTTTTCTCTGAGATCCTTAATCCCACATTTATCCTGTGGAGATATCTTTAGCACTTTATATACACTAACACCTCCAATATATTTTGAAGTTCCATTACATTTTCAAGTTGTGAAAAGCTTTGTGGGTAGTGCATTACCTCTTTGCCTTGGTGACTGACTGGCTAGCACAACGAAACGTAGTATTTTGCAACACATAACATTTCCCTCTTTTTCACTTACTTGCAGCAGGTGGTCATGTGGCTGACCAAGGGCTTAATCTGACCCTTCATTCTTGTATTGAGCAGGTTGAAGTTTTCTCTGAGATCCTTAATCCCACATTCATCCTGTGGAGATATCTTTCCCACTTTATATACATTGACACTTCCATCATGTTGTGAAGTTGTGAAAATATTTGTGGGTAGTGTATTACCTCTTTGGCTTGGTGATTGGCTGGTTGGCACAACCAATCATATGTAATATTTTGCAATACATAACATTTCCCTCTTTTTCACTCACTTGCAACAGGTGGTAATGTGGGTGACCAAGGGCTTAATTTGACCCTTCATTCTTGCATTGAGTCTCCACATCGGTGAATTTCTTCCATGAAGCATATCTTGGGCATCCGAAGTGAGATTTTCATGTTCCACATATCATCAAAAAGATGACTTCACCAAGCTTGCAGTGGTACAAGTCAATCCACCTGATTTATTGCATTTAGAAGTTATCTTCATTAAAGGTATTATCTCTATTTTTTTTTAAAGAATTGATAGTCATTATGGTTTTTTCATTTCACCCTTCTCTAATTATATTGAAAAGGGGGGACTATACACAATGGAGAGATGGTATATTGAAGCATTTGTGATGGCTTCATCTTTTACCATACCTATATGGTCTTGTTCCTCAAATTGGTACGTCTTGGAGCAAGAAGTTTGTTTGGTGTTCCAAAAGAGGTCATGTTTATGAAGTGATCCCTCTTCATATTGATGATAACACATTGATTTTGATTGATGACATTGAGTGTCCCCATGCTCTATGGACCAAAATTTGGGAGTTATATGGAGATCCAAATACTCCACCCTTCCTAGATGATCCTGCTTTAGATTGTCTTGTACCTCTTGATGATTCAAATAATATACCATATGAATATGATACACTATAGGAGTTTGCTTCTTTGGAACACCTTGCACATCTTGATGATGAGGATGATGAGGGTTCCACTCCTACTATAGAGATACCTATTGAGCCTTCACATTCATTGGTTGCTACTTTCCATGATCTTGTTATGTAGGACCATTAATTTTGTGTTGATGATTCATTGAGCATGTCCAATGATTCATCATAGCTAGTATCTCATTGTCTTCCTCATTGGGATTCTTATTTGTCAGACATTGGTTCATTATTCATGGAATCTCACATTTCGGACTTGGAAGACACATTTGAGGGTATATCCCTCCTATTTGATGATAGTTGTGGTACAACTTTTGTCACTCCATATTAGTCTTTGGAGAGTTTTCAACATCAGTTTCCAGTGGTACCTTGTTTGTCACCTTTTGTTGTGATTGGGCATGTTCCTGATTGGTTCATGACATCACTTTCCAAGGTTTTGGCGACACATGAGCAGATTTTAGAGACACCATCATATATTTTCATACTTCTTTCTTTTAATTCCTATCTAGAATGGGTAGCATACCTATATTTATAGTTAGTTTTGTTTCTTCTACAAGGGAGACAAGTTGTTTGTCGACATTGGATCATGTTTTTTCTTCAAGAACTTACCATTTTTGTAGGTGATTACATATTGTGGGGAGGGGGGGGGAGGGGAGATTATATAGTCTCTCTCTTTCCCTCTTGCATGGGGGGAATTGATTGTATATATATGATGTATGTATTCCTTGGGGGGTGTTATTGATTCCTCCATCCATGCATCATTTTTTTCTTTTTTTCTCTCTTTTGGAGAGGGGTTTTTTCCCACAAGTTTTTTCTCCTTTTCTTTGGTTGCAAGAGATTTATTTTTGCATTGTAAATGGGTACCTAACATGGTTTTGTATCTGGGACCCATACTGCATCTTAATTTTTGCATTTTCATTCTTGCTAAGTTGCACTTAAGGGGGGCTGTTAGAGTAAATTATATTTACCATCTTAAATTTTAACTTAGGGACATTGCATTTAGAATAGTTATCCATTTAATTGTTCTTAGGTAGTTTTTCCTGTGTTGGGAAGTTTCTTTTCTATCACCTATTTCACTGCTTTAAAAGCCTACACCATATGTAGATTACTCATCTTATATTTTTCCGCCTTTTGGTGAAATATCGTGTGAGTGCTTCTCTCGTTCCTCGATGAAGGTCTATCCTAGAAACAATGATCTTGGGCTTCACCTTCACCTAGAGAATGGAGTATTTTCATAAAATATTGGTCAAATTGGCATATGATGATAATCACACATGGGAGGTCATAAATTAGGTATCCCTACCTTCTAGTAAATATTCATAATTTATTTAGCTCATGTACACCCTAAAATTCATCAATAACACCTAACTCATCTCTTTCCACACTAGATAAATTAATTAATTCCATAATTGACAACTTTTCTATACATTCTCATGATTAATTGTATAATTTATCATATAACTAGTATTTATTCCTAAGATTAATTAAATAAATCATTATCTAATTAATTAGCCTTCCCACTACTTCCTCAAGATTAATAATACAAATTAAATTGTATAACCTCAAACCCTTTAATTTTTCCTATCTTGATTATTCAATTAATCATCAATCAATTAATTAATTAAACATCATTACTCTCCACCAATAGTTTATCTCTTTTTAAAGTTATTCATATTCCAAACTTGTCATCATGTGACAACTGTCCTACCCACTCCCCATGCTCCTAGATGTGTGATCATGCCACCTCAAATCACTCCCTTGCTCACATATTATGAAGAAACCAACATGTCCTTTCTTGCAAATTCTCAACAAACAAATTAATTTCAAACACAAAGATTGAGTTGCTATAAATTTAAGAAAACTTGGGTGCCCAAGCCAAGATAACATAAAAATAACATGCAAGAGCATGCACTTTTGAGTGGTCCCCACCTAAAAGTTTGATGCCCAAAAATAATTTTCTCTCAGGGTTCTTTGTAACTGTCAGCATAGTGGGCCCACCTCTATGAATGCAATTATATTTTGCCATAGGAAAATAAAATAATAATTAATTTTCCTCTCATGGCCTCAAGAACACTTTCCAAAGAACGTGGAGACACATATATCAAATTAGGATAACAATTATGATATAACCTATCCTAATGTAACTTAGAATTAGGAGAATAGGACACAATAAAAATAAGGCACAAACAATAGATTAAAATATTAAATTCCACATATAATTGCTATATATGTTAGACTATAAGAGAAAAATGAAAGACTTAAAACAAGATCTCTCACCAAGCCCTATTGTTGCACACAATAATGTGTGGTTGTGCTTAGAATTTTTTTATGCAACATCTAGAATGTAGGTGCTGAGAATAGTATCTTATATTTTCATTTTTGGGGGCTTCTTCTTTCTAACAATATGACTTTGGATTCAATGATTGTGTATAAATGATTGATTTTATCTTAGATTTATAGGTGTTTTTGGAATGTATGGAGGCATAAAATTTATTTTTTATAACTAGTTAACTTTCATATATGGTGGAGTGGGTATGGAGAGGTGACAATCATTAGTTAATTGTCTCACGTTGATTGATGAGTTGACTAAATTGATAAAAAGTAAATTCAGTTTAAATGATGATTTTTTAATTTTATTATTTGTTAATAATGGATTCATGTGTTTATTTAATTATTGTAATTTTTATTTTATTTCAAATCAATTAGAAAATAAAAATTATTAACTAAGTTTGATTTTGGTAGGGTGAATTATTTTCGTGCTTGCATTTTTCCCCTCTTTGAGATGATGTTCTAAATTACTAGTGAACCACCAAAACTGTAGCTTTGACCTAGGGAAAAATGATTCCCTTTACCATGGCCTTAGGTTTTTTCACCCTAGGAGCACTTGGTGTGTGAGAATGACACTCTTGCCTCTAGGTGGTTACATGATTTTGGATGGTTGCATTCAAAGGGAGGGGCTGATTGATGAAGGTTGTGATATGTGTGTGTAATGTGTGGCTAAAAACTGAAAGTAAAATGATACTAATCTAATTGTATGCAGTGTAAAAAAATTAAATTTAAACTAATGCAAACTACTCTAAAATGACCTAAATGTAAGTAATCTAGAAATTGATAGAGAGGGACAGAAGGTGTGCACTTGAAAAAGTGATGTTGTAGATGAATGGTCCTAGAATCTTCTAGAAATTTTCTAAAATGAGCAAGACACTTATGCCAAGTTGGGCGACCTAGTCCACTTGTATGGAAATATTTCCAGACCTGGTTTCGGGCAAATGGGTACCCAAAAATATAGAAACCCTTTTCTGGGCTTAGTAAAGGGACAAGGTCACCAATAGGGCAACCTAGTCCTCTTGATGCTTTCTGAGGATTTAGGGCTTAATTTTGTGGGTCTTGACTTGTACTTTCTTCTTCTACAACAACCCATGTCTGAAACTCCTGAAAGTGACCTGCAACTTGTCTTCTTACTTCATCTAGGGTTTTTTTCTTTGATGTGAATTGAGGGGAATGCTTGTACTTTCTCCAAAACTTTGTACTTCACCAAATATTTATACAAACCTACAAACACATGCAAAGACCAAGAGAATGTTGGGGTTAGGAAATAGGGGTTTGCCTAAGTCAAATGCCTTTGTAGGTAACTAAACCCAAATGAGATAAAGCCAAAGGAAGGTAAGATTGAATGATGAACTTAATGAAAATTCTTACCAAACCTTTGTTGATGGTGGTCTACAACATGCAAGAGAAACTCTAATGGAGGTTGCTTGTGAAACCCTTATGCTTGATTGCTTGCTTTGGAAGACTTGAATACTAGAGTGCTTGTGAAGATATGTAAAAAATGAGCTTGGGAGAGATTAAGAGAGGCAAAATGAAGGTGAAAACCCTTATTTGTACATGTAAACCCCTAATTTTCTCAAAATGCATCATGATAGACCGACACTAGGGTTTAGAAGGAAAGGTTCCTATTAAATTTTATTTTAAATTTAAAATTTATGCCGAAAGGGACTAGGTCGCCCAAGGTGGTGACCTAGTCCACTTGGGCAATTTCATGTGGTGGTCAGGAATTAATTTATGTTTAAGGAAGTTTATCAATTTTTCCTCTTGAAACACACTTAAGTCAGGACTAAAAGTACATTAAGGGGACAAATTAACATAGAAAAAGGGTTAATTAAGGGGTGATAAGGCTAGATAAGTGTGAAAATGCATTACAACGCTTTACAACACTTTGTCATAAGGCTTAGAAAGGTGTAAGAAGGTGTTGTTTAGGTGAATTATGTTGAAAGGGCCTTAGAAAAGTGAGGAAATGTGTTACAACACTTCACAAGACCTTACTAAAACATTGTTATGTTATTGTTGAATTGCAAGCTTACAAGGCTGAATCGAGGTAAAACAAGGCCAACATCTAATGGAAAAGGCCAAAATCAGTGAAAAAGTGCCAAGGTATACACTTTTTGACAACACAACTAGAAGCAATCTCATTTGAAAGAAAATTAAGATATAACACATTTGGGATAAAGAGGGTGGTGATATGTTCTAATTGATTGGCTGAAAACAATTAACATGGGTGACCTCTCAAATGAAAAAAATGAATGAAAAATTATATTTTTCTAATGTATTTTTTTAAATTTATTATGAACATAAATTCATTAAGAAAATTTCATAAGGAAAATGTATTATAATAAATAAATATAAGTCTAAATTTATATTAATGTTTATTACAAATTATTAATGAATAATTAAAAAAATAATTAATAAATATGTGTAAATAATGATTTGAAAATAAATGAAAATATATTTATAATAAAAATAATATAAATTAATATTTTTTAATATCATCTTTTATTTCTTAATTATTCACTCACTATATTTAAACCAATATAATAATTTTTTTCTTTCTTAAATGTTAAATTTCACAATACTTAAAAATAAGAGGTAGACATTCTTTCCTAAAGACACCCCAAGTAGTAAACAGGACTTATCTAGTTTTATTTTCTAATTATTTCAAAAGGTAAAGCTATGATGAAAAAATCCATAGACTTAGTATTATTGCATGCCCACTTTGTACTTCCATAAAATAATGAAGTGGAAAGCGTCGTGTATGGGTAGGGGAAAACCCCCAATTGCCGCCCACGATCCAATACCCATTCACTCCACGCTCACCTGACCCCCCAATAACCATTTATATTTTAGTCATTAAATTATTTTATTTATGCCAATAACAATTTACACATGACACCAATATATGTTCACTACTAAATGTGTAGCTAACCAATAAAAAATAAAAAAACTAAACATCTAATCATACATACATGTTTTGAATACAAGACAAGTTGTAGACAATAAAGAATTTTTTTCATTTATTCAAGTACATTGATGTTTACAATTACCACTCTATGCAAGTGGCTCAAAGCTTCAACTACATTATATATAAATGTATATTTGAACAGTTAATGGTGCAGAATTTCACATTATATAAACCATTATGAACAGTTAATGGTGCACATTTTGACACAATAGCAAACATTGGTTAGCTTTATGAGCTATCAATTGCACATTCACCCACACTTCCTATCACATCTTCATGTATTATCTCCATCAACTTGTGGTACCTACACACACAGTTAATGGTGTAAGGCTCCCTAATAAACCAAAAAACATATTATAATTCATATAAATGACTAAATTTATGCAAGCCACCTGTTTTATCTATTAAAAAAAATATAAAATTGATTTCCTAAAGGCCATGACAGAACTCAGGCATAAATGGCCACTGCAAAATGAAATGATAGATTGTTTCCCACAAAAAATTCAAATTTCAAACTCAACCACCACAATTCAATGCATTTGAATTTGAAATTCAACCATTGTAATTCAATGCATCCAATTTACACATTCGAATGACTTTATAAGAGGGAGTTTCTAGGGTCATTATCATTACGAATTATCCTCTGCTTTCACTGAATATCCTCTCCAAAATTCAGAGCTTCCTAAGTTAATTTATCCTCTGCAAAATTCAGAGCTTCCTATCAGAATTTCTGCACATTCGTCTTTAAAGGGAGATTATTCAGGTCGGTACACTTAGGTAGATTCATGTTTTATATTGTCATTTTGCTGTTTTCAATTTATTTTATCTAGTTTCATTATTCAACATACTGTTTTATATTTATCTACTCAATGATTACATTACCAGAATAGGTAAATTCATGTTTTATATTATCAGTTTGTTGTTTTTCATTTATTTTATCTTTTCTCATTATTCAAGATACTGTTTTATATTTATGTACTCACTATTTACATTATTTTCAGGCATATTATTTTACATTTATGTTAGTCTGATTCATTATTCAATATTCTGTTTTATATTTTTTTCAGGCAATATGTTTTAAATTTATGTTGCCTATTTCATTATTGAAATTACTCTTTTATATTTACTTTATGTTTACATTTTTTCAGGCATACAAACTAATATGTTTTTAGTCAGCTGTTCAACTTAGCATTTTCCATCATTTAATCATATCATAGTTACATTTTTTTCACCTACATTCATCATAAATCCTCGCTAATAACAACAGTATTACCCATTTTGGAATCATATCACAGTTATATTCTGAATCCCTCTTTACTAATCATATATATACGGTCATGCCATATAGGGTTTCATGGTATCATATTGTATATATATTTGATACGAATATAACATTCTCTGCAAATACAATGATACATTCTCATAGGAATATATCATTCTCTGTAAATAGAATGATATTTTCTTATGAGAATGTATACATACATTCATATATATATATATATATATATATATATATTCTTATCAGATTACATACATGTGACTTGTACAAAATTGATCCCTCGTGAATTATTCTGTCAATGCCATCGAGGGTTTGTGTGGGTTTGACTATAATCATTTCCTTTTACATGTGACTGGTACAAATTTGATCCCTCGTGAATTAATCTGCCTATGCAATTGAGGGTTTGCATGCTATGATTTTATTTGACATTATTTTATGAAATAATCACATGTAATGTGATTCAAACAGAACATTGACGGAATATTTACCAAGTATAATAATGAAATTTTATGGGTTTCCAGTTTTAACCCAAAATTATTGAGGGGTTTTAGCATACGGGTTAATGGGTTTACAGATTTTGTTGATTCTCTTTGAATCCTTGTAGGTTAAGTGGAATATAATGGTGCCCACTAGAAGACTCTCTAAAAGGGTTGTAGGAAGAAGACCACGTGCCATTAGAGTCACTCCTGGGGTGCACTTCATTGATGAAGAGCCCGTAGAGGAAGTGCATGCAATTCCCGCAGAAGAAGACGTTCATGACTCTGCGGATGAAACCACCAACACAACAGAAGCTGAACCACCTGTTCAACCAGATGTTTAGCCAGATGCTCAGCCCGATGTACAACTGCCCTCACCTGTACACATTAGCCAATGGACATATGTTGATATGGAAGGAGCATTCAAAAGTGTCGAAGAACACAACATGTCAGTTAGGGTAGCAGCAATCAAGTGGGGTATGCCACCTAGCAGTTTGAGGGCTTGGCTGTTAAGAGTTACCACCACCAAGAAGAGGGGTCCATGTACCATATTATTTGACGAGGAGGAGGGTGAAATTGTCCAATGGTGCAAGGACATGGCAGATTTGGGCCACGGACTGTAGGTTAATCAGCTACAATCCGCAGTTGCCCAAATCACTACAACTCAGCCCAATCCATTCACAAATGGTGTCCCCGGGAGGTCATGGTGGGCAGGATTTCGAAGAAGGCACCCAGATTTGACAATCAGAACTACTAAAGGAGTGGACAGTGATAGAGAAATTATGGTTTGTCCTTCAGTCATGCAAGCTTTCTATGACAACCTTCAAGATCTGATTAACCTTAACCACTATGGAGCAAGCCGAATTTGGAATTGCAATGAGATGGGTATTCAAGCTAGTAGGAACTGTGGAATGAGAGTTATTGCAAAATCGGGTGTAAAGAGTGTACCACATTTGGTTTCAAAGAGCAGAGAGTGGATCACAGTGCTGGCTTGTGTAAATGCAGCTGGGTTAAGTATTCCTGGGTTCTACTTGTTTAAATCAAAAAGGCACATGCAGAATTATATAGTAAATTGTGAGATTGGTACATTGATGGCAATCCAAGAACATGCTTGGATGATAAAGGAACTATTTGTCAAATGGTTAGACCATTTTGCAGCTAATATCCCTGGTGGCATTTCACCAACAAACCAGGCCCTTCTGATCTTTGACGGCCATGGCAGCCACATGGCTTTCAAAACCATTGAAAAAGCAAAAAAATTAGGAATAGACCTGTTAACACTTCTTGCTCATACTAGTCACAAGCTGCAGCCATTGGATGTCAGCATTTTTGCTCCATTCAAGGCATATTTTAGAGAGGTATGAACCATCTGGCAAGCTAACAACCCACATATCAATATTGGGCGTGAAGAGTTGGCAACTCTAGCAAGCCAAGCTTTCAAAAAAGCTTTGACACCATCCAACATTATTAGTGGGTTTCGTAGAATAGGTATTTGGCCACTTGATCGATCAGCCCTTGACAAGGACATGGGACCAAGTCAAGGCTATATTGTTGAAGATGATGTACCAAGTCCTACAACAGAAGGTGATGCTTGCACGATGGAAGATGAAGAGGATGTTATTGCAGTAGAGACATGCCTGCGTCTACTTGGTTACAACTAGGAGTAGATTGATGGTTTTGTGCGGGAATGCAATCAGGGCACTGAAACTACAACACACATTCAACTAGAAATTCAACCAGTTGTTGCAGATTTCCAAGCAGAAATCCTACCTCTTTTTGCACCCTACAATGAAGATACAAAAACTACATCATACCACAATGAGGGCACTGAAATTGCAACACACATTCAACCAGAAATTCAGCCAGTTGTTGCAGATTTCCAAGAAAAATTCCAACCTCATATTGCACCCTGCAATGAAGATATAGAGACTACATCAGCTAGTTTGAGTTTACCAACTCAAGTTAGCTAACTAGATTGGATGCATGAAGCAGCCATGAACCTTGGATGCCAATTAAATCCGATTGAGGAAGAAGTCAGTCTTTCTATGCCATCCTCACCACACATTGATCCGGTTGAAGTGATACATTACTTCACTACTGCAAGGAATTGGGAAGAGCATAGTGATGGTTGAAGTGAAAATGAAAATGCATATAGTGACGAAGAAGCTGAGTTTGTGCCATGCACCCCACATGATGGACAACAATCAAGGAGATAAAATAGCAAATTCTTGAAACTTCCAGTGCAGAGGGTGCAAGGATCATCACGGGGAGGTTGTTCTGGAGTGCTTCACCTTAGTAGGCAGTCCCAAGTACTAACATCGGATGCCTTCATCGAAATGTATACTCAACAAGAGGCAGAGAAGAAAAGGCAAGCAAAACTGCACCAACGTAAGAAGGACCAGATGTTGAAGAGAAAGGCAGAATGTGAAGCGGAAGCAATTGAAAAGGAAGCAATGAGGGCTGAGAAGCTAGCAAGGAAAGTGATAGAAGATGAGGAGAAGATGATTAGAATGCGGGAGAAAGCAATCAGACAAGACTAGGCCAAGGATGAACGTCTACAAAAGCCAGCTGAAAAGAAAGCACAACAAGCAAAGAGGATAAAGCGTAAGTCTATAGCGGGGAATCCTATACCCTCCCAACACCCTATATTGCTCGATATGATGAACATATTGGCACCAGCCTTTACAGCTATCAACAATATGCAAGTTGGGAGTGACTCACAACAAATGGGACTAACTATAGATGCAAGCCAGACATTGCTTGCTCAAATAGCAACATGCCTTCAAACCTCAATTAACCAAGTGTCACCTCCTACAAGTGGAATAGACTCAGCTACTAGCAGATATCTCACGGCACCTTCTTTTCCTAGCAATATGGAAAACTAAATATGTTGGTATTGGGTTTTGTTTTTTGATTGATGTAGCGGTATATTCTGTTGATCTGCTCTGCATATCAGATCAAAATATCTGCTTCAAGTTATAACTGTGATATGATTATAAGATGTGATAATACTGCTATTATTATGTTTGGAACCTCACATATGTTTAAGGTGAGAAGAAGTTTAATACAAGCACCTAGTAATATTTTGATATGTTTCATGTATTTTTCAGCCATGTTTTTCTGTCGCACCACCCAATGAATTCTTGCAATTTGATAAAAAATATAACTATGATATGATTATAAAATTTCCTAATGTTGTTGTTGATATTTATTTGAAGCTCATAGTTAAGTCTCTTATATATTTTATGAGGGTTTTAGCCTTGCATTTTCTGTGGTATCACTAAGTACACTATGTTTCAGTGTTTGTCAATAAAAAAATCAGAATGTATGTATATATTTACATAATGATATATTCTTATCAGATTGTATGTATATATATACATGTATACATACAATCTATTAAGAATATATCATTGTTTGCAAATTGTAATCTGACAAGAAATCCGTAGGAGATGATGAGTTTATTGCTGGTTCTAGAATGTTAAAAAGCCTTCTGCAGTGGGCCATTTGTGAGTCCTTAGTGCAATGGCAGTTGACTCCAAACATGAATACCATCTTGCTTTTCTAGCAAACTTGTGGCTTCTGTGAAGAGATGGAGGTGTAGATCATACTATCCAGGTATTAATAGTCTTAATACTCTAACGATAAGGATTGCTTGAGAACCGGGCCTGTCGATTCATGCCATACCAAATCCGAACTAAATCCGTCCTTAGATTCCGCACATGTGAATCTAGTCCTGCTTTGAGGTTCGCAAGGCTTTTGGGATGATGATCTAGGTTTTTGGAAATTGTAATCTGACAAGAAATCCATAGGAGATGATGAGTTTAGGGCTTAAAGATGCCCAACAAGCCGTGGTTAAGTAAACTCATACGCGTGGTTTGATGAAGGCATATGGGGCAAGTGGTTAACAATGTAATGTGGTGAGGTTGAGATTAAAGTGACCACCTCCTAGTAGACAATGATATGTTCTTTACAGACAATGAAATGTTCTTATCAGATTGTATATATGTATTTGCAAACAATGATATATTCTTATCAGATTGTATGCCTGTATATGTATACATACTATCTAATAAGAATATATCATTGTCTACAAATAGTGATCATTGTATTTGCAAATAGTGATATGTTCTTATCAAGTTGTATGTATATATTTGTAGACAATGATGTATTCTTATCAAATTGTATGTATATATATACAATCTGATAATAGTATATCATTGTCTGCAAATTGAAATAATTCTATCTCCAGACAATGATATATTCTTATCAGTTTGTATATAATTGTTGATCACTAGTTCTTTCTTAATGATTAATGTTCTACTAGCACTATAGCTTATACCATCGATTATCACAATCTAACCACATTGAACTGCACTCTTAGCTGCTCTATTAGCCTCTAAGTTAACCCTCTATAGAATTCATATTATTTCAAACAAATCCAGTTACACATGACCCTAAAGTTTCCATAATAATATTGTTATTTTCATTTCATTCTAACACAATAACTTTGCAATAAAACATAATACTAATATTATATTCTTACTTCATATTATAGTTACCCTAATAGTTTGTTCATCTAACTCTTAGCCATATATATAAAATCACATAGTTTTTTGTATTACTAGGTCATTGCCAAAGTAAAGTCAAAAACTTTACCTGTCATTAACACTTAAAACCTTCTATTGATTGCAAACAAATCCTCGCATGCCTGCCATTAAGAGACCAATGTAGTTAAATATATTACTCGAATCAAATAAGCATTTGTAAGAATAAAATAAGTATGAAAATAATACACCATAAAATATATACATATCACAAAGCATTAAGAACAAAATGTCCCTATAGAGTTTATTGTGTTAACAAACACAACTTCCATGGTATGTTGATAATCGACATACTTGGTTCACCTCTTGACGCTCTCGCTTGCCTGCAAAACAATTATAATAAACGGGGGTAGTACTCGGTACTCGTAACATTCCCACACCAAATCATCCTTACAATATTGCATGCACAACAATAAGAGTTTTGATTGGAGCATTAAAATCCACAATGTTCTGATACACTGTATGAAGCTGAAAAAAACAGTGTCATATACATATACATGTACATGTACATGCATATGTATATGTACATGCATGTACATATACATATACATGTACATGTATATGTATATGTACATGCATGTACATATACATATATAAATGTACATGTACATGTACATTTATATATGTACATGCATGTACATATACATATGCATGTACATGTATATGTATATGTACATGCATGTACATATGCATGTACATGTGCATATACATATACATATGCATGTACATGTACATGCATATGTATATGACATATACATATGCATGTACATGTGCATATACATATACATATGCATGTACATGTACATGTATATGTATATACATAGATGTAATCTGACTATTGAAACACATATAGCAAGTGGAAGAAAACAAACTATATCACATCATACAATGATGTGATATGATTACATAATGGATAATGCTCATTTGAACAATTGACTGAAAACTGAATAATTTGTATGCCTCCAAATACTGCAAACACTTAGTACATAAATATATAAGACTATATTGAATTTTGCAGAGGATATGCAGTGAAAGCATAGGAGAATTTGTAATGAAAATGACACTAGAAATTCCCTATTATAAAACATTTGAATGTGCATATTGAATGGATTGAATTGTGGTGATTGAATTTCAAATCTCAAATTTCCTGCCAAATAATCAGTCTATTCATACTGCAGTGGCCACTCCTGTCTAATTTCATTTGGGTGGGTAAAATTTATAAGAAAGCCAGTTTACAATTATCAATTAACCTATTATAAATAACGTTGGTATGTGGGCCTGGTCAAAATATCACGTGGGTCCGCTAGGAGGTGGTCACTTTAATCTCAACCTCACCACATTACATTGTTAACCATGTGCCCCATATGCCTTCATCAAACCACGCGTATGTCTCAACCTCACCACCTGCGCTTGTTAACCACGTGCTCCATTCGCATTCATCAACGCACCAGAAACTTCTAACCTAACCCCCAGTTGGTAAGAGTGCAATTCAATGTGGTTAGATTGTGATAATAACTAGTGATTGACAATTATATACAAACTGATAAGAATATATCATTGTCTGCAAATAGAATGATTTCAATTTGCAGACAATGATATATTATTGTCGGATTGTATATATATACATACAATCTGATAAGAATATATCATTGTCTACAAATATATACATACAATCTGATATGAACATATCACTATCTGCAAATACATTGTATATAAAAATCCACAATGTTCTGATCCAATGTATGAAGCTTCAAATATATACAGACAATCTGATGTTTCATTCACAAACATTGAAACATAGCGTACTTGGTGATACCACACATTGTGGTTAGATTGTGATAATTGATGGTATAAGCTATAGTGCTAGTAGAACATTAATCATTAAGAAAGAACTAGTGATCGATATTTATCTACAAACTGATAAGAATATATCATTGTCTACAAATATATACATACAACTTGATAAGAACATATCACTATCTGCAAATATAATGATCACTATTTGTAGACAATGATATATTCTTATTAGATAGTATGTATATATATATACATGCATACAATCTGATAAGAATATATCATTGTCTACAAATACATATATACAATCTGATAAGAACATTTCATTGTCTATAAAAAACATATCATTGTTTAGTAGGAGGTGGTCACTTTAATCTCAACCTCACCACATTACATTGTTAACCACCTACCCCATATGCCTTCATCAAACCACATGTATGAGTTTACTTAACCGCGGCTTGCTGGGCATCTTTAAGCCCTAAACTCATCATCTCTTGTGGATTTCTTGTCAAATTACGATTTCAAAACAAACACAATTTGCAAAAACCCAGATCTCTCATCCCGAAAACGTTGTGAACCTCAAAGTAGGACTGGATTCACATGTGCAAAATCTAAGGACGGATTTAGTTCGGATTTGGTATGGCATGAATCGATAGGCCTGGTTCTCAAGCAATCCTTATTGTTACAGGATGAAGACTATTAATACCTGGATAGTATGATCTCCACCTCCATCTCTTCACAAAAGCCGTAAGTTAGCCAGAAAAGCAAGATGGTATTCATGTTTGGAGTCGACTGCCATTGCACTAAGGAGTTAGGAATGTCCCAGTGCAGAAGGCTTTTTAACATTCCAACCTAGCAATAAGGAATGCAGTTGTCAACCTAGTCTCTGAGGTTTTGTCTCTTGATCAGCACCGGTGCGACGACAGAATCTACGAGCTCATACTATGCATATTAGTGGACATAACCAAGGCCAGGGAAGTCATGGTTAAGCGGCTCGATAGATTCATAGAAATCAAGAAGGCCGAGGCCGTAGCCAATGCCATTCTGGACCTAAGTGATAAGTGTTGGGTCAGGTTCCTAAAGTATTATTTCGACCCAGCAATACTAAACTTGGTAGAAGATGAGGAGGTAAATGATGAGGAGGAGGCGGAATCTAAAGAGGACGATGTGGACAAAGATGCAGCTAGTGCCTGCTGGGTTGCAGCAGATAACTTCTGTATTGATGCATGGGAAGTATTTAGAGTAGGAGTAAAAAATGCCAACATGGACGCCTTCTCCAACTTCATGCGATCCGACTTGGCTTGGCTCAAGGGGGTCCACTTGCAATCGTTGACCAGGATGGGAGACATCCTTGCAGCAATTCTCTTGCTCATAGAATGAGCAAGGTTTGTAATTTCGTTCTAGATGTGTAATAGTTAAATCTGACTGTACATGGGAGTTACCCCCTTTGGTAACACTTATGTATAAAATAAAATGTCATCATGATAATGCAGGGATTCGAAGAGAATGAATAAAATCTGTAAACCCATTAACCCGTATGCTAAAACCCCTCAATAATTTAGGGTTAAAATTGGAAACCCATAAAATTTGGTTATTATACTTGGTAAAAATTTCATCAATGTTTTGTTTGAATCACATTACATGTGATTATTTGATAAAATAATGTCAAATAAAATCATAGGAGGTGAACCCTCGGTTGCATAGACAGATTAATTCACGAGGGATCACATTTAAACCAGTCACATGTAAAAAGAAATTATTACAGTCAAACCCAGGCAAACCCTCGATGGCATTGACAAAATAATTCACGAGGGATCAATTTTGTATAAGTCACATGTGAAAGAAAATGTTTATAGTCAAACCCAGGCAAACCCTCGATGGCATTGACAGAATAATTCACGAGGGTTCAATTTTGTAACAGTCACATGTAAAATGAAATTATTACAGTCAGTTATCATAGCACCATACAGAGAAATTAACTCAAACACCGTCGACGCCAATGGGAACCCATTGTTCTACAAACAAACTTGTAGGTGAAGAGAGGTGGAGATGTGACCTACAACGTTTGGGTGTCGGACGAAGTCGCCATGGCCGCATGAGTTCATGTCAACGGTGGGAGAGAGGAGATGATGATGAAAAAACCATGGGAGATGATGAGTTTAGGGCTTAAAGTTGCCCAGCAACTGGGGGCTAGGTTATAAGTTTTTGGTGGGTTGATGAAGGGATTCGAAGAGAATCAACAAAATCTGTAAACCCATTAACCCGTATGTTGAAACCCCTCAATAATTTGGGGTTAAAACTGGAAACCCATAAAATTTCATTATTATACTTGGTAAATATTTCGTCAATGTTTTGTTTGAATCACATTACATGTGATTATTTCATAAAATAATGTCAAATAAAATTATAGCAGGCAAACCGTCAATTGGATAAACAGATTCATTCACGAGGGATCAAATCTGTACCAATCACATGTAAAAAGAAATGATTACAGTCAAACCCATGCAAACCCTCGATGGCATTGACAAAATAATTCACGAGGGATCAATTTTGTACCAGTCACATGTAAAACAAAATGATTACAGTCAAACCCAGGCAAACCCTCGATGGCATTGACAAAATAATTCACGAGGGTTCAATTTTGTACTAGTCACATGTAAAACAAAATGATTAAAGTCAAACCCAAGAAAACCCTCGATGGCATTGACAGAATAATTCATGAGGGATCAATTTTGCAACAGTCACATGTAAAAAGAAATTATTATAGTCAGTTATCACAACACCATACAGAGAAATTCACTCAAACACCATTGATGCCAATGAAAACCCACTGTTTCACAAACAAAATTGCAGGTGAAGAGAGGTGGAGACGTTACCTGCAACGTTCGGGTGGAAGACGAAGTCGCCATGGCCACACGAGCTCGCGTCGACGATGGGAGAGAGGAGACGGAGATGAAAAAACTGCGGGAGAAGATGAATTTAGGGCTTAAAGCTACCCAGCTACTAGGGGTTAGGTTAGAAGTTTTTGGTGCAGTGATGAACGCGAATGGGGCACATGGTTAAGCAGCGTAGGTGGTGAGGTTGAGACATACATGTGGTTTGATAAAGCATATGGGGCATGTGGTTAACAATGTAATGTGGTGAGATTGAGATTAAAGTGACCACCTCATAGCGGACCCACGTGATATTTTGACCGGGCCCACATACAAATGTTATTTATAATATGTTAATTGATAATTGTAAATTGGCTTTTTTATAAAATATTATTGGGTTTAGAATGAACGGGTATGGACAAAGTCATGAAAATGTAGTGGGCGGACGTTTAAAAACACCTTTTTTTGGCGCTTCTCATTTGACAAGTTCTACAAAAGGTATTTTAAATACTTAGAAGCCAAATTTTTCTTTTTAAGGTCCTAACTTGCTTAGGAAGAAGACCAAAAATAATAATTTAAAATTGGATCTATTTTGTACTCTGCACGAATGCCGAAGTTAGCCCTAGCGGCTACTGGTACGTTTCCCCTAGTGGCGAGGTGGAAATTTTACTAGCAGTTATTAGAAGGAAAAAATCCTACTCACTCTATATTAGATGCATGAAGCATTACCTATTTTAAATTCAAATTTAAATGAGCTATTTATTATGCTAAATTATATAGTAGTTATTACGTGATTTGGATAGAAAATTTATTATAAAAATTATATTAAATTTTTAGATTGTTTTATTAGTAAGATAAATAAAATCATTCTTTTTATATCAATATTTTGACTACATTTTTTTTATCATTAAAATGATAAAATATAATTTTAGATCATACTTCATCATTCATAATCATTTAAATGGAAAAAATAAGATAATTGTAGATGACATTCTATGATAAGAAAAACAATATAATTTTAAATGACACTCTATGAACCTATTTTAATAATAGATCATGAAGTGTGATCTGAAATTATATTAGTTTCTTCATTTTGATAAAACATTACAATCAAACCCAGGCAAACCCTCAATGGCATTGACATAATAATTCACGAGGGTTCAATTTTGTACCAGTCACATGTAAAACAAAATGATTACAGTCAAACCCAAGCAAACCCTCGATGGCATTGACAGAATAATTCATGAGGGATCAATTTTGCAACAGTCACATGTAAAAGTAAATGATTACAGTCAGTTATCACAACACCATACAGAGAAATTCACTCAAACACTGTCAACGCCAACGAAAACCCACTATTTCATAAACAAAATTGTAGGTGAAGAGAGGTGGAGATGTTACCTGCAGTGTTCGGGTGGAAGACGAAGTCCCCATGGCCGCACGAGCTCGCGTCGATGAAGGGAGAGAGGAGACGGCGATGAAAAAACCGCGGGAGAAGATGAGTTTAGGGCTTAAAGCTACCCAGCTACTGGGGGCCAGGTTAGAAGTTTTTGTTGCGGTGATGAAGGCGAATGGGGCACGTGGTTAACCAACATAGGTGGTGAGGTTGAGACATACGCATGGTTTGATGAAGCATATGGGGCACGTGGTTAACAATGTAATGTGGTGAGGTTGAGATTAAAGTGACCACCTCATAGCGGACCCATGTGATATTTTGACCGAGCCCACATACAAATGTTATTTATAATAGGTTAATTGATAATTGTAGATTGGCTTTTTTATAAAATATTATTGGGTTTAGAATGAATGGGTATGGGTGAAGTCATGAAAATGTAGCGGGCAGATGTTTAAAAACACCTTTTTTTGGCACTTCTCGTTTGACAGGTTCTACAAAAGGTATTTTAAATACCCAGAAGCCAAATTTTTCTTTTTAAGGTCCTAACTCGCTTAGGAAGAAGACCAAAAAATATAATTTAAAATTGGATCTATCTTGCACTCTGCACGAATGCGCGAAGTTATCCCTAGTGGTTACTAGTACGTTTCCCCTAGTGGCGAGGTGGAAATTTTACTAGCAGTTATTAGAAGGAAAAAATCCTACTCGCTCTATATTAGATGCATGAAGCATTACCTATTTTAAATTCATATTTAAATGAGCTATTTATTATGCTAAATTATATAGTAGTTATTAGTTGATTTGGATAGAAAATTTATTATAAAAATTATATTAAATTTTTAGATTGTTTTATTAGTAAGATAAATAAAATCATTCTTTTTATATCAATATTTTGACCACATTTTTTTTATCATTAAAATTTAGATCATACTTCATCATTCATAATCATTTAAATGGAAAAAATAAGATAATTGTAGATGACATTCTATGATAAGAAAAACAATATAATTATAAATGACACTCTATGAACCTATTTTAATAATAGATCATGAAGTGTGATCTGAAATTATATTAGTTTTTTCATTTTGATAAAACATTACAAAATATAATTTAAAATATTAATAAAAAAAAAAAAAAACTATATATAAATGCCAATTCAATTAAAATATAGTTTATATGAAAATTTTAAGTGTTCCTTCATACTGTAGCACAACAATTAATCTGGAAAACCAATAATTGTAACAAAACTTGGAAAAGGATCATCACGACTTTTGCATAGATTAACATAAGCATTACACTGATATTTTATACATTTCTAAATCAGATGTCTACAGGCGAGTGGTATTTTTGGATACTTTGACCAAAGCTGTTCTTGTGATGCTTGCGCGGCCATCTCTGAGAGGCATCGACTTCTTCCAGCAATATCCTGTTCCATCCAGAGTAGCGTAGATAACTACCGTACAGAAGCAGTCGTCCAGGCATGATTGCTTGCAAGTAGCTTCATTGATAGAAGTTGTAGTTTGATAATCATTCCCCGACCAATCTACGTGTCCTTCATCCATCATTTCTGCGCTGCCTACACTGCACTCGTTCATCTGCTGCGGAGGGTTTTGAAAGCATCCCTTTGATGGGTTCTTTTTATCGCTCAATTCGAACCCAGCAGGACAACTGCAACGCCCTGATTTGCCCACCACTTGACAGATCCCATTCAGACCACACTCACCATACCCTTCACATCTCTCTCCCTGCACACTTACCAGGCACCCCACCACACAAATCGCAAAGAGGAGCGAAGCAGTAGCAGCCATATCCACACAAATATGTTACCCAGCGAGAGTTAAGTCTATCCGAGGCTAACAAGCTTCTTTTATAGAAAGAGCTCGCACAAGCAGTGGGCTGTGGTAACCAGACATGGTTCAAGGTAAACAATGCAGCCGCCATTTACCTAGAGTCATTGAAGAAAGAAGAAAAATGAAGGGCCCTCTTAGTGGAGAATACAGTCATGCAGGACACCCCTTTGGACATGATATGGACAGCCACAGGAAAAAGTATGTGTACAACATGGGGAATCGTTTAAAAGTAAGATTGCAGTGACAGAGAAATGGCAAGTTTCTTTATAAGGCCAGATAATCAGATTTTGTTTTTTATTTCCTCGTTTCCATCACGTTTTGGAGGCATCTAAAAGCTTTAGAAAATCACCACCAGGACCACAGCTTGTCATTGATCGCCAATAGAACTCTGTTTGGATGTTATCGCAAATTACACTTCACGTCTTCTCATGCATTAAGTTCAATCGCTTTGTCCTCAATTTGTCATGGATAACATGCAATAATCAAACATTGCAACCACAAGAAAAATATGAGGTAATGCTTTGTCCTCAATTTGGCGTTTCAGATGGTCGCTGTTTATCTTTTATATCTTATAATTGATCAAGCTTATTTTTTTAATTATAGAAAAGGAAATTCACTCTTAAAATGTGTATTTATATTGATCCTATCTTCAAAGATAGAAATAGGACAAATCTTTTTTTAATAAAAGGGAGAATCTATTTTAATTTAAAAAGATATTTTTGAGTTTTGTATGATTTTTTTTGGTTGTGGTAGGGAGATTATTGTATTAGTTAGTTTTAAAAATAACAAGTTTACAGTTGTTAAGATCATTTTGCAATTATACAAATAATTATAAAAGTATTATTATATGTAAAATAATAGTGACAAAAAACTTTAAAAAAATATATGGTATTTTGAATTCTACATCTAATTTGTTGTCATTTTATCTAAATAAAAATTGTAAATGTCAATTAAAGCATTAAGAAGAAAAATAAATATAATTCTAATTTTTTGGTCTAGTGAACTAGTAATTATATTTTGAGGAAATATAGTGTTTATCATTGTTTAGTGGATGTTTAGAAGTCTAATATTTTATTTGGATTGAAGATGGAAGACAATTTTGTCATTTTATCTCATCATTAATCTTTGTGTTGGTAGTTCTTATTGCTCTTTTTCAATTAGAAAAGTGTTAACCACCATTTAAAAATTTAAAAATCAAATTAATTATAATTAAAAATTTGAAAATTTCTAATGTTCTTGTATTTCATAAGATATTATAAAAATTGAATTATCTCAATATCATGATGATCAATTATCAATTTGTGTTATATGTCTCCATCTCACCTTCCATTTATTTCATCCATTTTAATATTATAAAATGATCATTTATATAAAAAAGTATACTAATATAATTTCTTAAAGTAATGATTTTCAAATGCTTTCATTCCTAAATAATGTATTTTCTATGTGGAGACAATGATAAGATCAAAATAATATAGAGATATGTCACTTATGTAATATTTACCCTACTCACCATCCTCACCCACATGTTAAAAATATCAAACAAATGGAATGGAGAAGTTTGTAATAGAATATACAAATTTGAAAGCTCCCATCTTGCATGTTGTCAATTTTTCATTGTACTTTGAAACATAAAAATGTGGTGACTCTAAGATTAGTGTCCATAACCTAGGGCTATTTCCACATTTTTATAGATTTCATTGGGTTATAGATCAACAAGGTGGATTGTCCAACTATCAACCTTATAGGTGAGTCAACCAAACTTTCATCTATATCCTAAGGGGGATTGGGATTGATTAGAAATATTTATGAAATGATTAACTTAATGATCCTATATGCCCTAATATATAAAATATAGATTCCCAAAAAATTGACAAACTAAAACAACAATTTACTAGTGGATCTAGAAAATGTAGAGACTAGAAAATATGCTCAAAAAAGTAGGGACCTACAAGGACTCATTTTCCCTTCGAAAAATGGGTCTCTGTATAGGTGTTCGAGCCAACTTGTTGGGTTTTCGAGTGCAAGATTTGAGCTTTCATTTTCCCTAGGTCTCATTTTTAGCAAGTCAGAAATAAATTTTGAATCTGAGTTTTCATGGCTTGACAACAATGATGACAACAAATGCAAGAATTTAAAATTTCTCCTTCAAGATCTTTCCACTTTGTCTTCAACCTGTAACCTGCACATACACAAAGAGGGAAAAATTATTTTATTTGTTTGTATGGGGGTTTACCTTGGTCAAACCCTAGTTTGGTAATTAAACTTTGATAGAAAGATAATGTCAAAGGGAATGAAATGATGATTGAACACTTGCTTGTTACCACTCACCAAACCTTCAAGGTCTACCCTTAGAGTACTTAAGACAAACATATTACTCTAAGGACTTGGATCTTGCTTGATTGACTTGATTGATTGCTTGATTTGATGCTTGAATGCTTAAAAACCTATATCACAATGTTAGCTTCCAAAAATAACATGACATAACTTTGAAACAATGTTAGGATCTTGATTACTACTCCAAATGATTGATAATGTTGCTCTTGAATGCTCTTGACAATAATATTCTCTTGTAAAATTTCTTCTTGATCCTTCTAGTTTCAAATGATAAAAAGACTGTATTTATAGGTGTTATCTAATTTATCAAAATTAGATTCCAAAATTTGACAATTCCAATTTGAATTTAGATCATTAAAAGACCACCAAAAACATATTTTAAAATGGGTCTTAGGACTTAAAGGGGACCTATTCACCCTTGGGCAAATGGGTCTTGGCCTAAAAATCTAGGACACTCATTCTCCAATGTGATTTAATTATTTATTGCATCAATTAAATATGCGTGAGTGAGTATAGGATCATGGGGATCCAAAAAGTGTCAATATGACCCAAAAGTGGTTGAAGACATTTTTTTATCCAAATTTGATGAAACAAAAAGGGTGTATTGATAAAATTGTTAGCTTTCCACCAATATATATATGACTTATTTAGAATTAAACGGATAATTATTATTTATTTTCTACATGCATTTTGACTAAAGTCTTGATTAATAGGCTGATTGAATTTTTTTTATAATTCTCAAACTATTTCATATTTTTTGAATCCAAAAGATGTGACACATTCTATGCTTCCCATACACTATAGGATAAAAATCATTATAAATTTTTGACCAAGTTATGGTGGTCAAAAAAACAAGTTTTAGTATTTTTCAAAAAATTCTAATAAAAAATCATAGCTAATTATTTACTTGCAAAAAAAATTATAAAAAAAGTGGCACATCTAGGCATGTGTCCTCTACTTATATTGATTTTTTTTTTTTTTTAAATTCTTGTACTTAGGTTGGTCTGACATACACCTACTTTTTTTCTTCCTAAGAACTTTAGTACTACTGTATTTAAATTTAAAAATTTCACCAAATAGATTTACTTCCTCTCAAAAGAGGAATAGTATCTTAGAAACTATATTCAATTTGCTATAAATTTTGGTCTTACATATTTTTTAAATTATGTTAATAACCTATTCAATTTTTTATGTCAAGTTGCATAACTTAGTTTTCCCAAATTTTTATTGCCACTTAAGGGCCTTGTTTGGTCCCCCATGATCCTACACCAACCCAAGTTCCCCTTTCAAAAAAATATTAAAAAATAAGGCTTTGGAATGCATAATTTGATAAATTAGAAGCTTAATTAAGTCCCATTAATTAAGGGAGCCAAACATAGTGTGAAATTATAAAGGTATACAATGTCTTACACTACATTTAGCCCCCACTTTTGTGAGAGTGAACGTACACTCAAACTCACACTAAAGTAGAAAAATATGCATCAAGAGAGGCCCAAGTGTACAAATT
>CM021103.1:32616407-32634728 GCA_007115665.2 Sequoiadendron giganteum | reverse complement strand
CCAAAAACTAGTTATCCTTTCACCCCAAGTGTAGAGGAAAATACAACCACCAAGGAAGTTATCACATGTTGCTTCCAAGATGAATATGGTTGCACTAGAATATTGTACCACCATGAATGGCAATGAGAAAAATACCTAAAGCTTCCAATGCCACATAGTGATGAGCAACATGATAGGATGAAAAGCAATATCAATTAGGGGAAGTAGGTGTGTCAACACAAGGAAGAGCACCACAAACCTTAATATTTTGAATTTCATTACTCAAACCCTTACATTCATTCGTAGAATGACCATGCACTCAATGATATGCACAAAATGAGCTTTTGTTATCAAATTCCTTTCATTTTCTCGGAGGAAGAGTAATTGAGTGGCCTTTGAGAAGCCTTGATAAGATAGCCCCTTGATTAATAGTAGGGGACATTTCTTTTGCATCATAATATTTCATACACATAGTAGATGATAAGACATTATATGAAGATGAAGATAAAGGTTGGAAACCTAGATCTTTCTTGGAAAATTATGGTATAGAATTCACTTGATTGCTATATTTTTGTTCCATTTTTTCATTATATCCATGTTTAGAAAGGATTTTGTATTGAAGACCATAACTTGCTTCCAACTTAGATGAAGAGATTGTATGCTTCTAAGAAGGATTAGCTTCTTCATGAGCACACAAATCCTTTTTAAGCTTTGTAAAGTTACGTATCTTCCTCTCATGAGGGATGGGAGTTGAATATCACCCATCACCGAAATGAAACATAAAAATGTGGTTACTCTAAGATTACTATCCATAACTTAGGGCCATTTCCACATTTTTATAGATTTCATTGGGATATAGATCAACAAGGTGAATTTTTTGAATAGAACAACCTTATAGGTGAGCCAACCTAACCTGAATCTATATCTTAAGGTGGATTGGAATTGATTAGAAATATTTTTGAAATGGCTAACTTAATGATCTTATATGCCATAATACTTAAAATATAGATTCCCAAAAAATTGGCATATTGGAACAACAGTTTACCAGTGGATCTAAGAAGTGGAAAGAGTGGAAAATAAGCTTAGAAATTTTAGATTTAAGGGGCCTAAAAGGACTAATTCACCCTTGGGAAAATGGGTATTTTTACAGGTGTCTAGGCCAACTTTCTATGACCTTTGGTGAAAGATATGAGCTTTCGTTGCCCTAGGTCTCATTGTTGGAAAGTCAAAAATAAATTTTGAATATGAGTTTCTATGGCTTGATAACAATGATGGAAAAAAATGCAAGAATATAAAATTTCTCCTTCAAGATCTTTTCACTCCTTCAACCTATAACCTACACATACACAAAGAGAGAATTTTTTTGTTTGTTTGTTTGTATAGGGGTTTGCCTAAGTGGTCAAACCCCAATTTGGTAATTAAACCTTGATAGAAAGATAATGAAAAGGGAAGGAAATGATGAATTAAAACTTTCTTGTTACCATTCACCAGACCTTCAAGGGTTGCCCTTAGAGGACCAAATACAAACATATCACTCTAAAGATTTGGATCTTGCTTGATTGGCTTGATTGATTGCTTAATTTTATGCTTGAATGCTTGAAAACCTACATCACAATGTTAGCTCTTCCAAAACATAAAATGAACACACATAACTTTTACATGATGCTAGGATCTTGATTGCTACTCCAAAAGGCTAATAATGTTGCTCTTGAATTCTCTTGATAATAATATTTTCTCTTGTGAAATGGCTTCTTGATCCTTATAGTTTCAGATGATAAAAAAACTATGTATCATAGGTGTTTATCTAATTTCCCAAAAAATAGATTATAAGATCTAGCAATTGCAATTTGAATTTGGATCAATAAAAGATCACCAAAAAAATATTTAAAAATGAGCCCTCGGACTCAAAGGGCACCCATTCTCCCTTGGGAAAATAGATCTTGGCCTAAAAATTTAGGACACTCATTCTCCAATGTGATTTAATTATTGATTGGATTAATTAAATATAGGTTCCCCTTTCAGAAAATGATAAAAAAATAAGGCTGAGAATGCATAATTTGAGAAATAAAAAGCTTAACTAAGTCCAACTAATCAAGGGACCCAAAGATAGTGTGAAGTTGCAAAGGTATACAATTTTGTACACTACACACTTAAACCCACAATTGTTAGTAAAATTATAAATAATGTTCTTCACCTATACTAAGGGTACCAACTAGTCTATAAGATCAATCCCTAAAGGTGTAGTTGTTCATCGAACACCTCCTCCAATATAACTCCAAAGAATTGAATATGTGTTGATGTTTTACTAATACATGTTAATTTATAATTACACATAACTCATAGGTGTTAGTGAACATTAAAATTAGCATCTTCATCTATATACCTAAAGTATGAATTAGTCCACAAAATCAATTTAATATGTTCACCTATGCCTAAAGTAGCAATTATTCCATGAGATGAATTCCTAGAGGTAAGATGGTTAGTCCAACATTATTTCTTGTTGGGTTGATTTGTATAAAAAAAATATTGTCCACTAATATTCTAAGCTTGTGAGATGGATTCTATGATTTTATTCTTTTGTATAATGAAATTCTTCAATTAAATTCTTGGAGGTTGTCTTCTTATGTTGAGAAGATTATTTGCCTTGCAAGATAGTTTGAGTCTATCTCCTTTATTCATATACCTAGAGAATGGAATATTTTCATTAAATATTGGTTAAATTGGCATATGATGGTAATCACACATGGAACTTGGCCATAAATTCTAGCATCCCTATCTTCCAGTCAATCTTCACAATTTATTGATCTCCTATACACCCTAAAATTCATTACTAACACCTAACTCATCATGTGACAAAATCCCTACCCAATCCCCATGATCCTAGATGTGTGATCATGTCACCTCAACTCACTCCCTTGCTCACACATGTGTGAGAATTCAAGCATGTAAGATTTAAATACTCCCAAGCCTCCACTTCATAATTGTCTTATGTAGTTTGGGCCCACTACCTTTTTCAAACATGTGTGAGCATGATATTCTCACAATAAGTTCAAAAATAAAAAAAATCATTGTTCTTACCCTCTTTGTTTAATTATGATGACAATTATTTTATTATTTGTGGGAAAAATTAATATTTTATTCTAAAACCACCTTAAATTCTACCACTACCTACTTCAACATCCTAAATTTTGTCTTAGATTTCCAAATTTCTCCTTCACTAATGCCTTTCTGAATATGTATGACTCACCAAGTACATATCAAAAATTTAATGGATTCCTTTGAGGTATCACAAATGAGCATCAGTCACCAACCTCAAACATTGAAACCTTTCTTGATTTCTATTCTATTTGATATGATAATATTTATTATACAATATTTTGAACATATTTGTGATTTTTTTTCAATTAGATATATAATCCATCTGTAATTAATTTGTATACAATCTTTCCCAAGTTGTTCCTTCCACTTTCAATTTGAGCATTAATTTTTAGAATGATTCTTTAATCTACAAATAATACAAGGGTGAAGATTCCACCACATTAAATTTTTATGTTCTTTCCTAATTATAGAAAGAACACTAGGAACACAACATTTCTCGACCTAACATTTTTGTAACTATATTAGCTATAACATCATTATTTTCTTACTTCTTACATATTCAAGGCCTGCACATTTTATAACCTTGCATTTGATTCAATGGGATCTCTAATTTCTTACCCTTACTTTCCTAAACCTTTTCCATTATAACCCATTATTTTCATAATATTAAAACTTTCTTTACAAAATATTCTTTGTTATTATAATCATAGCTGTTAGTGTAGTCTTTGTATTATATTATTTAGATTATGCCTATAAGTCATTCTCAAGTAGTTATGTTGTTATAGTTTATCAGCCAGTTTTTCCTTTCTATAAACATCTTATTCATTGAATACAATGTTATGCATTTACCCTCTTCATTTGATGTCAAATAAATTGAAGGATCCTATGGAGGGTTGAAGTGTGGAAGAATATTTGCATGAGAGAAAGGATATAGAGAAGACCAATCCATGATTGGCCAGAAAGATATTTTCCAATGTGAAAAGAAATGGAAACACTAAAGAAGCCAATGTCCTCCCAATGACAAAGCTTTAACTTAGTAAATCTTTTAGAAGTTAGAAGCGGCAATAAGAATCATTGGTGAAGTTTCTTATACTAATTTCTATTGAAGATCCATGTGAACCCTTGAAGATAAAGTTGAGGTCTTGTTGGTTTGCATTGAAAATCATTGCAACATTCTATTCTATATATTTTGCAGGTGCATATAGAAGTAGTGGAGTAGTGTAGAGCATGATACATTTGTTTCTCTAGATTTTTCCAATATGAAAAAGAGAACTCATTTCTAATGACTACAATGATAAGAGTACTGCTAGCCATAGATATTGAAGAAAACATGCACCATCCCATACAAAATAGTTGATGAAAATGATTAAACTGTGTTCACGGATCCCTTTGAAATCATCTCAAATGTCAACCAAAATTGTGACCTGCACTAGTTTTGAATTGATCACAATTTATTTCATAAAAAAACTAAGGTATTTGTGCAATTTTTAATTATTTAAAAATAAATAAATAGGTGATAGGTTCAAAACATATGGTTTTATACTAAATTTGGAATGTTTCATCAAAATTACTATAAATAGAAAGGGTAAAATGGGGTTTAGTGAACCTGCCTATTTTCTATTCCATTTAGGAAATGAAATCCTCCAAGATAGAATTAACCTTCAACCCTTGGGTGAGTCAATTCTATAGAAGATATATGAATTTCCTTTATGTGTGTGTGGACGGGTATAGTTCAAACATCACTTTTGGGATATGAAAATAAAATAGTAAATAATATCAAATCTATAATACAAGACCTGATTCATGTAGATGAAACCTAGATATAATAGTTCTAATAGATAATTTTATATTTTTTGGATGAGTGGAAGACACTTGCCTCAAAAATAAGTTGCTAAATGTCATGTCTATGTTGTCTCTCATGATCTCTCTCAGTGGTAAGGGCCTAAACCTATTGTCTGGCCTGATCTCTCTCAAGTGTGATGGCCTACACTTGGTGGTGGTCCTGGTCCCACTCACCTATGACTGCCTATATTTGTTCTTGTAGGCCCTATACCTATGACTATAATTGTTGTACATGTAGAATCCTATGGCTAGGGTGGTTGTTGTCTTTGATGGGGTTGATCTTGCTAAGTCTGATGTGACTAGTGTGGTGGTTGATCCTACTACTAATTTGGTTGCCCATCTCTAGGCAGCACCCTTGGATCCTATCCCCCTACTCCCACCTGTACTCTCTGAGTAGTCCTCCCCCTAGGTCTCCCCTGTGGAAGTGTTGTCACTAGATCTTTCAGCCGCAATGGAGGTCTAAACCACTCTACATAAGTTTGTGTGACCCATGGATCTACTGGCCCCTATTCGTAGGACCATGGCCTAGCAAATAGCTATCTAAAAGCGTTGATTGCCTTGCATGCTAGGATCATCTGCCCCCATGTACTCTCTTAGGTTGATTTGGCAAAAATAATAATATATCCATCCACTAGCCTATCCTTAAACTCTCTAAACTATCAGGCCACCCTATCTGGTAGATACCACTCTATGATGGTATGCTGTCACCCTTGCATCAATCAGGTTTGACGAGCATAAAACAATTGTTGAATATCGTCATACCAAATGGGTATTTGTAGCCATGGCTACCAAGTGAGTGATGTCAGATTGTCTATAATGTGATGCCAGTAGGGAAGACCCAATTGTCATGTATGTCATAGGGTGATCCTACCCCCATATCTCCATACCACAAGATCATGGCAATATGCTCCCATATCTCCATACCAAGGTGACTATTAGTCGGAGCATGGCAATATGCTCCCAGGTCCAAATGTGCAATAGTGTAACTCTAGTGCCAATTGCACGACCATCATAGTATACAAAATCATGAAGATCATGGGATAATGATGTCAATCACTAGCCCCTAGGAAAATAAAGTCCTCTATCTTAGTATGCTCTCCCAAGCCAAACCCCATCCTATGTTGAAAAAATTTCCCCATCAATCTAGAGCCTGTAGCCCAGATACAATGGTAGCGATGATCAATCTAAAGACAGGCACCTGACTGCTGTAAAGCTCTAATTCAATCTAACCCTTAGTCAAAACCAGGTCCTCATACCCCATGACATCATGGCATGCATCAACATTTACATCTATATCATAAATCACTTGGGCGCCATGTATCAGAAGTCGTAGGATCCACCATACATCCTCAAGGGTTACGGTTGCCTCACCATTCAGAAGGTGAAAATATGAGGTATCATTGTGCCATCTCTCACATAACACAATCATCATCAGAAGGTGGGTCCAAACAATGGGCGCATAGGCTGTATACCAAAGGTCAATCTCCCCCAAATTCTCTTGTTGTAAATTTGATAAAGTGCCCAACTCACTCAGAATCGAGGGTCGGTGGTCATGTGAAAGCATAGGCTAGATCACCTCCTACACCCATAAAGTACACAACATCAAAATTCATAAAAATATCTGAACCTATTTGGAGTTTTCACCCCTAGAATAATGAATGTGTCACTATTTGCAAAAGAATCACCCTTTGTCAAACTCCAAATAGTGATGTTGGACTCTTTGGAAATGCTAAATCGGCTCAAGTGCCACAATTTTCACAAGTTTCGCCCTTTGACTACCAAACCCTAAATACAAATCAAGCCAAGCGTCACTTTTAACGAAAGTATCGCTATTTGAAATGCAAACTCTAATACCAAATCGACCCTAGTGTCGCTTTTAACAAAAGCATCCTTGTTTAAGAATTTAAACCCTAATGTCAAATTGTGATCAACGTCACTATTTACATTAGCAGAATTATTTAGCCTTCTAGTGTCATCGAATGAGTGTGTTGGTGTTTTTTCTTGCTAGGTCCCAGATATCTCTAAAGAGATGCCATGCCTTATGCTCAAGAACATTCGGGACTAGGAAGTCAACACAATGAGAAAAGATCCTAAGGCCTTTTCTCCTACTCTTTAGGCTCTGTGGAACCAAGGAGGGTATTACTTAGTGTGTTCCTATAATTTTCATTGTCTCAAGAACACTTTTATACATATATTAGTCCCTATTGAGTGCAATTAGATGTGATTTATCAAAGGCTCGGCCAACCTTAAACAAAGGACCTCTCAGTTGCTAGGAACATTTACAAACTTCGAGATTTACATCTCATCATGATTAAAATATGAATTAAGTAGTGTTTTGACCTTAAATCCATAATTGGGCATCCTTTGATTTTAATGAAACTATGAGAATTCTAAATGAATAAGCCAGTGCCTCATCAAATTAGGCAGGAGTCAAGCATTAAACATTCAGTCATATGTAATACTGCATCCTGATATGGGTGAACGTTTTACAATGCATTACATTATAGAACTTCACTGTATTTAAAGCATCACTACTTATGAAATCCTTAGCCCATTACCACAAACTTACAATTCTTCTTTAAGCATTTAATTAACTCATTGAACTTAAGAAAACAAAAGAATCATACATTTCAAAAAAACCTTTGAAAAGATAAATGAAAGTACACTTGTTAATTTCACTCATAATCCCTCATAACAACACATAGGAGAGCACATACATTAAATGTTTTAGATTTCTTTCGATATCAGTAATTACATAAGACCATTTAAGACTATCTCATACACAAACCCCACCCAAGACAATCAATGGTAGATTCATGAAGAATTTTGCATTCTATGTGTTTGCTTTGCCTTACCAAAACCTTACTGGACCCAAAAAATCTGACCATTGCAATGAGCCTTGAGATTTTTTTTATAGCACAAGAGAGCGACAAGCTTTAGGCTCATTGCAGTTACATTTCAGAAAAATTTCATTTCAAAAAAGAATTTCATCTACATTTCAAAATTCCCTGATGGTTGGATGTAATCATTCGTCGAACAAAGGAATCAAAATTTGTAACAACCCGTGTTACCAGTCAGTGTCACCATATCCACAGCAGAATGTCGTTAAGGCCTTATCGTTTATGTCCATGTCGAACCCCAAAAGAAGCAACATCATCATCACAACAAAATTGGAAAGCACAGAAAACAACACCATCACCCAAAACCCGAAGTAGCACCAAGACCACAATATAGACAACCACTTCTAATTTTTGCCTTATTGGGAGGTGAAACCACCACCTTATCTTCATTAGTACATTTCTCAACACCAAAAACAGAAGCATCACGTGGTACCACTATGGTAATTGGAGAAACCACAAGGACCTCCTTGTTCACACCAACCATCTTAGTTAGAGTCATGAGGAAATATCTATAATCAAAGTTAGTCTCTGAATCATTGCCACTAGAACTGTGAGAGACATCAATGGGAGAATTTTGTCAACCCAGAGAGCCTCAACCATACCTCAACTTAGCCCTTGACATCCTCCCATACTTTACAGACTTGCCAACTTTTCTTGACGCCACCACCTTTGCTCTTGCAACTTGGATTTTGAGCCGAGAGCTACACCTAATGACCCCTAGGGTGGGCTTCATACTCTCCATATTTATGATGAGAGAGCCTTGAAGACTATCTTGTTCATCTGACAGGAAATTGCCACTGGATTTTTGAACGTTACCCCTTGCTAACCTACGCACAATTGATGGAGATGTAGTAGACTTTCTCATTTTGCACAAAGACTCAGACCTTCGCAAGAGCAACCACTCGAACATAGAGCATTCTTGAAACTTAACTACTATGGTGAAAATGAAAGAGCCATCATCCATATTTATTGAGTAAGTTTATGAAGCGATCATCAATGCTCCAATTGCAGCACAAAAAAATGAGTGATCATTTGATCTACATCACCACTGTTAATTCCTAGATACATGGAAATTGATATACTATTCATCATGATTGCTAGGAAGTAGCCCTTCACACACATGGAGATTAGGCTCATATCCTTTGAAGAGATTGCGACATTAATGCTCATCATTCATAGAGCTCAAACAACCATCACATGGCTAATTCTAAATTTTGAATATAGGCAATCAATGCGTCGACAAATTGGCCTATTGAACAACTTAGATTGAGTCAAAACATTTGAAAAATCCATGCTATCGTATGGCAAGCCTATCGGCCAATAATACTTCTCCCCATCGGAAAATACATGTACCATCCACAGACCCCATCTAGCCTCCTTATGCCACCAATACAGTCCACGTGTTGTGATCGTGCAAGCCGCACAAGGCATTAGGTGAAACCATTAAATATTTTGCATGACATGTGCACTACAACACATATCAAGTCCCATCAGTGCATCAAAGTTTTCAATCCTCTGCTATGAGAGATTGAGTTGATAGTAGGAAATGGGTCCCACGTGAAATGAAGGATGTGTGGCACAATCGTGCACACCGTGCGGCCCAACGAAAATGTATTATTTTAATATTGCACGACATGCGCACAAGGGCCTAGATTTCATTGATTAAATCCAACAACTTGGATTTAAGCATGTGCATATTATTGTCATAAGAAAGGGGCCATGGGCTAGATCGCGGGCAATGACCCCCTAAGAAAATTAAAGACTTAAGACATAAGTCTTTAGAACAAAATATTTCGGGCCGACCATTAAAATATTTTAAAAAAATTACACACCCAATGACTGGCAAGCCTAAGCAACGGGGTCAATAAAGACAATGGGTATGATGCCATAAGTCACAACTAAGACAACCAATGACCTGGTATAGTGGGTCAACATGAATGCAAGGGTTTGAAAAAATTTAAAAAATTTAAGCAAGGGTGACAAACCCCTAAACCCTAGGCCAACAAACATAAGGTTGAAATTTTTTTCCCTTGTAACCAGCTAAAATTTGTAATTTTTTTAAAGCTCTATCAAAGTGTTTGTGTGTCGCCATATAGTGACGCTAGGGACTTCGACTCTTTAACAAGTAATAAATGCACTGAAAAATCAAACTTCAAAGTTGGGTTTGGGTCACATACTGGTAGTCCTACACCTGGAGGTCTTTGGAACACACAAACTCACTTGGAAATGTGTCATGGAAGCACTCATTGCACCATCTTGCAGAAGGGTCAGAGCTCAAAAGACTAGAATTTCTAAAGTGTGAATGCACAAATGAATGGAAAGTGACCCCTCCAAGCCTATTTAAGAAAGAAAATTAGGGTTTTTCTTGCCTCACTTTAGTCATCAAACTAGGGTTTTGTCCCCCCAACAATGTTCTTGCTCGACCGAGGCTCATTTCACATATTTTTTGTGTGTTTTGGCACATTTTTTGGCATCCTGGAGCCTTTCTAGACCCTTTAGGCAACTTATCATCTTTTTTCAAGATCTCCCCCAAAAATTCAAATTTTTTGTTTGATCTCTCGAGGGGGCAGTATACTAGCATAATTCTTCTTGCTAAGGCAGTAGTGGAGCATCTAAAAAATAAAATAAAATTGACTTTTGATATCGCTAGTTCTATTCTTTGAACCAACACAACAGGTACATTACTTCAAAGAGGGGGAAAATGTAGACACTCAAAATATCCTGATTGATATTGTGCACTTGATCCTGATTTACTAACACCGATTCTTCCTTGATCATTTCTACTCTTACCAATTAATTGAATAATCTTTATTTATTTAATTCTCCTTAAATCTGATAATGAACTTTGTCAGATTATTTCATCATCTCCTATGTTCCTCTTATAATTAAATAAATCAATTTTATTTAATTAAATCCTAACGTTCCTCTTCTAATTAAATCAATTTCATTTAATTAAATCTTGATGTAACTCTTCTTTTAATTAAATAAATAAAATTTAATTAATTAAAATCTTAAAATTATAATATCCTCTCATATGATTTAAATAAATCCAAACATTTAAATCACGTGTCATAAATCAACTAATCTCTTCTAAGTTAATTAATCCTAGATTAATTATTCCTAACACTAACCCACATTCTTGTAGCTTTTGACTCCACCCTAGGGTAAGTCAACCTTGGTCAAGTTGCACATGTAAAACAATTTATTTCATTTACTAATTACATTATTTTCATTCAAAAAAGTGGCATATTATTGCACTATTCCACCCACTTGACTTTTCCCTCAAAAGGACTTTGTCCTCTTTATTGAGCCACCTTGGCATTAAAATATCTTACATGTCCTCTTCTTACACAAACCACCTTGGCTTTAAATGGTTCTTACACCTCCTCTTACACAAGCCATCTTGGCTTTAAATGGAATCTTAGATATTTTCTTACACAATCTACCTTGACATTTATTCTTCTTAAACATCACATCTCCCAAAATATACTCACAACATCTCCCCCAAGATTCATTAGCATGATGAAAAGTGACATTATGCTATTGGTTTATTCTTTAATCCAAAATTCACCAGTCTTCTTCATTCTTCAATCATTGGTTTCTATAAATAGAGGCATCATTCTCACAATTTGGATCCATCAACTAAGAGCATAATCACTATAGCCATTTGAATTCATAGCATTTCATATTTTTTTCCATTTTAGCAATATTATAGCCATTTTCATACTTTGTTCATCAAATCCATCATCAATCTTACCAAGAGGTTAGGAAAGGGCTTCTTTCCACATCAAAGGAGCACTAATCCCCCTATGAGATATTGGTTTGAGAATTTTGAATAGGATTTTATTAATAGTTTACTTGATATTCTATTGCATTTTCAATGTTCTTGTGCTTAGATGAATTTCACAGGGAATGCTTTGTCTTTACTTGTTTCTTGACTAATTATCACTTGTTTGTTCATGTTTGAGCAGGTATAGAAGGAGCATTCACACTATTTATATAATTAAGTAATTTTATCATTCTTGTAATTAGTAGTTTAGTATTTATTTGATTAATTTATGCAAACACTCCATTTTTTATCTCGTCACCTGAGCTTTGATCTGTGAGGCAATTGAGCAATAGTTTCTCCTTGAGACCCCTTTATCCTGATGGTAGTGAATCCCCTCCTTTATAATAATATATCTTCTAGGAAGAGGACAAGATGATACAAGAAGAGACTAGTAAGAATTTTAGACATAGACTAGCAAACAATAAGGTCTGCAAAATTTATTTATGATGAGATAACTAAAATCTAGGAAATATTGGATGCCCTTGAGGGTGGGAAAAATAAGGGGCACCATTATAGCTCTTTGATAGAGGTTTCATGGAGAGGTAGATATGTGGGAGCAGCCCACACAACTGTGTAAGATGAAAGCATAACATAGGTTGAGCAGTGGTGAAGCTTGAGGAGATATTTGGAAGATCATGTCATGTTGGAGGCATGAAAGAGTGGAGAAAAATAAAATTTGTAGCAATGATTGAGGAGCAAAATCAAGGTTTAGACCTTGAAGAAGAGGAGTGAGTTGTAATAGTAATGGGTCCTTTAGAGGACATAGATATTGTGATGACAGTGAATGGTGAAGTAAAAAATGTTACAACTAAAGTTGGAAGAGGAAAGATTGTAGTGGATGGTGTGGAAGAAGATGTTGTAGTAGTAGGGAAAGAAGAGGAAAATTTTAAATTTTCTAAATTTTATAGTAAAGATTTCTATGTCAATGAAAAATATGAGAAAATAGAAGAGTGATGATGTGAAATTAGAAGAAGAGATGGATGAAAAGACAGTGGTGGAGGTGATTGAGTTTGAAAAGGAAGTTCGAATAGAAGTATTTTATTTTCATGAGCTTGTTAGTGTTGATTTATATGCAGGGAAAGAATTGTATGATGTTGCAAATGCTAGTGTAGATGCATTTTGGTGGAGATGGATAAAATATGGTGGGTTGGCTCCCACAAGATTAGTGAAGAGAGAGTTGAAATTTGTGAGGAGGTCATATTATGGTGAAGCAAATTCTATATTAAGGAAGAGGACCAAAGAGCAGATTTGGTAGAGGAATATGGTCAATGTTTCGACCAAGTGCTAGAAAAGAAGATGGAAGGAAAACACAGTAGGATACCTATCTCAACATTGGAATATGTTGTGATTTTTTCACAACTCAAAATGGTAGTTCTACTACTCAACTCCACTTTGTGAACCAAGCTCAAAAACGTCTTACCTAGTGTGGCTGATGTAGGAGCATGTAAGAAAATTAGCGATCTTCATCACCCAAAAATGTGTTTAGATTTGATTTGTGTTTTAGTTTGATTATTGTTTTTGTTAAATAGAAATAAAATTTTGGACTTGTGGTTTAGGTGAAAGGTCGAAGTGACATTATTATCATTTCCAATTCATAAAATGTCATATTTCAAATTATGTCTTTAGTTTCAATGCAACGAAGTTCATTTGGTTTCAGATGATCAATTACTACAATGAGATGAATAATTAATTTTTATTTTATTTAGTGATAATTATTCCTTTAGTTTATTTGAAATTTACTATGTTAAAACTGGGTGATTACTAATTTTAAATTGTTAATAATAATAAAATACCTTATAAAATATTTCATGTCAGTATATGGATGGGGTCAATTGATTTTAGGGAGATAATGAAGGGACGAGTTGAGTATTTTAGAAGAAAGAAAAATAAATAAAAATGAAAGACACAAAAATATGATATTTTGAAAGGTCACACTTGTAGGAAGGCAACTTAAAAAAAATTGAAATTTAAAATTGCAAAGGGGGGAATAGAGTAAGCAATGCCTTATGAATAGAATAAAGTAGTGTATGCAAGAAAGAAGTCACACAGTAGATGGATATGGAATAGCAAAATGGAGGAGTGAGAAGTTTCAAAAGAAAAAGATATTTGATGGAAGGAGAAGAGTAGGTCGTGCTAGGAAAATTTAGAATAAAATCCCATATGCCATATCTTGCAAATGAAACAAATCACAAGAAACAATAATTGAAAATCGAGTGCATGATTAAAAGAATGGTGAGAGGGGTAATGTGCAAATAATGAGGTAAAAATAATTTAATAAAGAATGTTTTAGATTTTAGAGTAAAGGGGGACAAGCATTTGGGGAAACAAAAGAAGTGAGCATATTAAACAAGAGGAAGAGAAGTTTGTACAATCTAAGAAGTAATGAAGAAGCTATGAGTAGAACAAGAAAGGAGTCATTCCATGTTATGTAGGAGATGAAAAATTGCAAGGAAATAAATGCATAAAAGAAGAGACTGGTATAGGCCACCCAAATAGAATTGAAATATAGAGTAAAAAGGGAGAATAGAAGAGAATGAGTCAGGGAAGAGATAGTGGAAGATAAAAAAAGAGAGGAATGAAGATAGGCACCTGCTAAGAAGAGAGTAGGATGCATAACAGAGAAGAAGATAACCATATAAAAGTGTGCTAGAGAAGCTATAGGAGGCACTAAGAGGATGAGTGGACTGATGAAGGTGAAACATAAGGGGTTGGAGAAAGGAGTTTAACTTATGAAAACAAAGACACTACAAGATATGTATAAAATAGATTAAAAAAATAAAGAACATATATGCAGATTGTGGAATATAGGTAGATATTAGAGGAAAGTAATAAATGAATGTAGGTCAAATTGTAGGGACATGAAATAATGGATGAACTAGATAATTGGGAATTGATCTTTAGGGGAATTAAAGGCAAATTGTAAATGTTTTGATTTGTGAAATATGAGTTAGAATAAATAAATTGGTAATACCTCCAATAATTCATTGTATGTAAATCTGAAATATGAATACAATTGCATTACCTAGAAAGTAGAAATAGTTTAATAATGATTACTATTGATATATCTTAATTTTATTTTTATTTTTATTAATAAATGAAATTGTCAATTCAAGTTGTTTTCTAGCTATGAATTATGCCGGTCTAATAAGACACACACATATTCGGTCTTCATCATTTATCAATGGAAATATTCTAATATCTACAAATTCAACAATATTTGTAATGACTTTTTAACCAAAGGACAACCTTCCTTTCTATATTTTATGCTACTTTTTTTTGGCTTGGTTGCTCCGATTGCTATAGCTTTTCTTTTCAATATTCTCTTAACTTTGACAATGATTTTTTCTTTCAAAACGTGATGGATTCACCTCCTTTTTACTTCTTCAATGGTTACACCTTTATAATCAATGTTGTTATCTATGTCTTTACTCGTCAAGCAGAAGATGTAATTTCTTCCAATATCAACTTCACCATTTTGCTACCATATCTCTTAAAATTAATAATTTGATTTGATATCTTTTATTTTCAAATAGTATCTTGAGCTGCAAAATATTATCTTTGACTAACAATCTCCTTTTGATAGCTCCAACTTCCTTTATCCATCAAAAAGCAACATACATCAAGCTTGAACAATTTTATTTTTTGTTTATTCTTTATTTTTACTAGTAAGTGATTAACATTACTTTTTAGTGGTCTTTTCTTTAAGGCCTTCCTTCAATTTTTTGTGGTCTTTCTTATTTTTTATACTTTTAGTTCTGCCTTCTTTTTATTCTTTTTGTTGTACCTTCTTTTTATTATTTTTGTTGTGTCTTCCTTTTGTTAGCTTGGCTAGCAATTTATCTTCTTTTGATTGGTTGTATTCCTTAACCTACAACCACCTTCTTCAAAGAGGAAAGTGATATCTTTATAAATTGGCAACTATTTTCCTATGCTTCCTTTCCCTCTTGACAATGGGTTGTACTGATCATATAGTGATCTTTCTTTTGTATTATGTGGTGACAACATTGATAGAAAAATAATAATCTCCTTATTGAAGCAATTTATCTTGGTGGTGTTTTACTTCACAAATGGAATTTGAAACTTGTTGGTATGTGGAGCTTGATTATGCTCTAGATTAATATTTTGGCAACTTTGGTAATGGTGATTTGCCCCCAAATTGATTTATGAGGGAGTGGAGGGGGCTACTTGGGGCAATGTCCATGAAGCAAAAAAAATTGCTATATTTTAATAAAGGAATTTGTTAATAATTTCAGTTGATTTTTTTTTTTATTGTAACTACTAGAAATGAGTAGTTTCTTTGTTGTGGATTGAATGTGAATAGTCATGAGCATATGAATGTGAAAGAGTATGTAGTATTGCACGAACGGTGAGATCGCATGAATGTTTGTGTATGAACATGCAACAATAGAAGTGTTGCATAGATTAACAAAAATGTTTTGAGAGTGTGCACGTAGTTGTAGATAGTGTTGCGGATGATTGTGACACTAAAGTCTATTTTTGTTGGATGTAATAAATATTGGACGATTGTTTTGTGGACATAACCCACATTGGGTAAACCATGTTAAAATCTTTGTATTATGTATAATTCATTTTTATTTGTATTATCTATATTTATAATTAATTATTTAATTGCTCCATCCTACCGATAAATCCCAACAAAACTATTATGATATTTGATGACCTCTTTTAAATCTTCTCCAATAATTAACTTTCACATGATATTTTGATCTTTTCAAATTTTATTACTTTGATACCATGTTGAAATTGGAGAACTTTTAATTGATTTTGCTTATTGCAAAACTTATTGATCTCCAAAGAACTCTCAATAAATAACATATGTGATCAAATGTAACTCTTACATGAGACAAAACTCGATAAATAAATATATTAAGATATGATTAAATATAAGACAAAACTTGATAGAACAAATATGTTAAGCTATAATTAAATATAATTTTTATTGTTCATGAAGTAGATTTGTAATGTTGTGGTTGAGGCATGGATGAAATCACATAATTTCTACTCTGCATTATTGATGTGGGACCTAGTCTGCTGACCACAGCCCACTGCTTGAATGACCTAGTTCTGCATATGGCTGCTACTTAGTCGAGAAAATTTGTACAGTTGTAGTTGAGGGATCGCATCATGTTTACATTTATACAGTTGTGTTTGACCACCGCCTCCCATAGACGACTGCTTTTGGGAAATTATCTCAGTGAGTAGTTGCCTGTCAGAGATGGCCATGCAATAATCAGCAGAACAACTTTTGTCAAAGTATCCAGAAATGTCACTGTCGACTCTGGAATCTGACGGTCATTCCTGCCTGTCATACAAATTTTCTATGACGGTTTGGCCATTTAAGTGCCATTCAAATACACGTTTTATGAAAAATATAAATTGTCGAAACAATAGGTGTGTCCATACCATTTACATTAACCGTCGATCATTTTGGTTAAAGGGAGGGTCATTAAGTAACAATTGATTAGATCGGTCTACTCGACTTTATATATCATGGAAAGTATATAGGGGAGAGGATTCAATGGTTGTGATAGTAGTTGTTTATATAATGTTTAATATATTGGATCAATAGTTGTGATAGTAGTTGTTTACATAATGTCCAATATATTAGACCAATAGTTGTGACATGACTATTTATAATTAAACAAAATACATTCCTTTGATCTAAAAAGCAACCAATCATGTCATGCCGCATCAACACTTAACTACCCATGATGTGAATGCACGAGTATTAGTCAACTACATCTTGACAAAAAACATATTGATGCGGCATCATATTTGATGATGTGGCCTTGAAACGAAAGCTATAAGCAAGGGACTTGCCATGTAAGTTGTAAACAATTGGGAGTGATTTGAAATTTCCACAAGTAGGATAATTAGAAACGTGAAGTTAGGGTGCACAACTACTGGGTCCTCTCCCCTATGTATTGTTTTAATGTGAGGGCATGTCTTGTTCTATACGTGTGTTTTTATTTATACTTTTGCTACTAAAATTTATATTGTCTTTAATAGAAAAATAAAAATAAAAACAAGGTAGGGTAATTGAGATATCTAAAAACTACATCCGGATTTCGATAATTTTTTTTTATTTTGAAGTGTTAACATCCTAAGAAGAAGAATTTTTTTGGATTGTTATTGACAACTACATAAATCCTAGTTGTATATTTTTGGTTGTTGTCATTTAAGTCGTTGCATTGGTGCTCTAGAATGAGACTCAAGGAAAAAGCTACAAATTTTGGAGGGGGTCTACATAAAGAGAATGACATAGAGAATGGAGGGATAGTTGTTAAAAATTCCTTCAACAAAACTAAAGAATGTGGTGGCAAGGAAGACAATTCAATGGAAGAACATAGTGGTGAGGAAACCGGTAAAACCCTATAATTTATGCTCCTAGATGATGTTATGGACTATATTGCTAAATGTCAACACATATTTTTTTTTATTTTTTTTTAGAGGCATTCCTTTTGAATCAAACTTTTTAACATGGACAAAGTTAAACTAGGAAAATAGGGGTTGGAAAATCGAAGCATTGAGGGGGTTAGATAAAGTTTGTGTCTTGAAAATTAAAATCAACTAAGCATGCTCAAGTTCTATAATATTGTACTTGGGTTATATGTGGCCAAACATGCTATTAACAAGAATGGACCTTATATT
>CM021103.1:32434059-32616307 GCA_007115665.2 Sequoiadendron giganteum | reverse complement strand
GCATCCTTTGATTTTAATGAAACTATGAGAATTCTAAATGAATAAGCCAGTGCCTCATCAAATTAGGCAGGAGTCAAGCATTAAACATTCAGTCATATGTAATACTGCATCCTGATATGGGTGAACGTTTTACAATGCATTACATTATAGAACTTCACTGTATTTAAAGCATCACTACTTATGAAATCCTTAGCCCATTACCACAAACTTACAATTCTTCTTTAAGCATTTAATTAACTCATTGAACTTAAGAAAACAAAAGAATCATACATTTCAAAAAAACCTTTGAAAAGATAAATGAAAGTACACTTGTTAATTTCACTCATAATCCCTCATAACAACACATAGGAGAGCACATACATTAAATGTTTTAGATTTCTTTCGATATCAGTAATTACATAAGACCATTTAAGACTATCTCATACACAAACCCCACCCAAGACAATCAATGGTAGATTCATGAAGAATTTTGCATTCTATGTGTTTGCTTTGCCTTACCAAAACCTTACTGGACCCAAAAAATCTGACCATTGCAATGAGCCTTGAGATTTTTTTTATAGCACAAGAGAGCGACAAGCTTTAGGCTCATTGCAGTTACATTTCAGAAAAATTTCATTTCAAAAAAGAATTTCATCTACATTTCAAAATTCCCTGATGGTTGGATGTAATCATTCGTCGAACAAAGGAATCAAAATTTGTAACAACCCGTGTTACCAGTCAGTGTCACCATATCCACAGCAGAATGTCGTTAAGGCCTTATCGTTTATGTCCATGTCGAACCCCAAAAGAAGCAACATCATCATCACAACAAAATTGGAAAGCACAGAAAACAACACCATCACCCAAAACCCGAAGTAGCACCAAGACCACAATATAGACAACCACTTCTAATTTTTGCCTTATTGGGAGGTGAAACCACCACCTTATCTTCATTAGTACATTTCTCAACACCAAAAACAGAAGCATCACGTGGTACCACTATGGTAATTGGAGAAACCACAAGGACCTCCTTGTTCACACCAACCATCTTAGTTAGAGTCATGAGGAAATATCTATAATCAAAGTTAGTCTCTGAATCATTGCCACTAGAACTGTGAGAGACATCAATGGGAGAATTTTGTCAACCCAGAGAGCCTCAACCATACCTCAACTTAGCCCTTGACATCCTCCCATACTTTACAGACTTGCCAACTTTTCTTGACGCCACCACCTTTGCTCTTGCAACTTGGATTTTGAGCCGAGAGCTACACCTAATGACCCCTAGGGTGGGCTTCATACTCTCCATATTTATGATGAGAGAGCCTTGAAGACTATCTTGTTCATCTGACAGGAAATTGCCACTGGATTTTTGAACGTTACCCCTTGCTAACCTACGCACAATTGATGGAGATGTAGTAGACTTTCTCATTTTGCACAAAGACTCAGACCTTCGCAAGAGCAACCACTCGAACATAGAGCATTCTTGAAACTTAACTACTATGGTGAAAATGAAAGAGCCATCATCCATATTTATTGAGTAAGTTTATGAAGCGATCATCAATGCTCCAATTGCAGCACAAAAAAATGAGTGATCATTTGATCTACATCACCACTGTTAATTCCTAGATACATGGAAATTGATATACTATTCATCATGATTGCTAGGAAGTAGCCCTTCACACACATGGAGATTAGGCTCATATCCTTTGAAGAGATTGCGACATTAATGCTCATCATTCATAGAGCTCAAACAACCATCACATGGCTAATTCTAAATTTTGAATATAGGCAATCAATGCGTCGACAAATTGGCCTATTGAACAACTTAGATTGAGTCAAAACATTTGAAAAATCCATGCTATCGTATGGCAAGCCTATCGGCCAATAATACTTCTCCCCATCGGAAAATACATGTACCATCCACAGACCCCATCTAGCCTCCTTATGCCACCAATACAGTCCACGTGTTGTGATCGTGCAAGCCGCACAAGGCATTAGGTGAAACCATTAAATATTTTGCATGACATGTGCACTACAACACATATCAAGTCCCATCAGTGCATCAAAGTTTTCAATCCTCTGCTATGAGAGATTGAGTTGATAGTAGGAAATGGGTCCCACGTGAAATGAAGGATGTGTGGCACAATCGTGCACACCGTGCGGCCCAACGAAAATGTATTATTTTAATATTGCACGACATGCGCACAAGGGCCTAGATTTCATTGATTAAATCCAACAACTTGGATTTAAGCATGTGCATATTATTGTCATAAGAAAGGGGCCATGGGCTAGATCGCGGGCAATGACCCCCTAAGAAAATTAAAGACTTAAGACATAAGTCTTTAGAACAAAATATTTCGGGCCGACCATTAAAATATTTTAAAAAAATTACACACCCAATGACTGGCAAGCCTAAGCAACGGGGTCAATAAAGACAATGGGTATGATGCCATAAGTCACAACTAAGACAACCAATGACCTGGTATAGTGGGTCAACATGAATGCAAGGGTTTGAAAAAATTTAAAAAATTTAAGCAAGGGTGACAAACCCCTAAACCCTAGGCCAACAAACATAAGGTTGAAATTTTTTTCCCTTGTAACCAGCTAAAATTTGTAATTTTTTTAAAGCTCTATCAAAGTGTTTGTGTGTCGCCATATAGTGACGCTAGGGACTTCGACTCTTTAACAAGTAATAAATGCACTGAAAAATCAAACTTCAAAGTTGGGTTTGGGTCACATACTGGTAGTCCTACACCTGGAGGTCTTTGGAACACACAAACTCACTTGGAAATGTGTCATGGAAGCACTCATTGCACCATCTTGCAGAAGGGTCAGAGCTCAAAAGACTAGAATTTCTAAAGTGTGAATGCACAAATGAATGGAAAGTGACCCCTCCAAGCCTATTTAAGAAAGAAAATTAGGGTTTTTCTTGCCTCACTTTAGTCATCAAACTAGGGTTTTGTCCCCCCAACAATGTTCTTGCTCGACCGAGGCTCATTTCACATATTTTTTGTGTGTTTTGGCACATTTTTTGGCATCCTGGAGCCTTTCTAGACCCTTTAGGCAACTTATCATCTTTTTTCAAGATCTCCCCCAAAAATTCAAATTTTTTGTTTGATCTCTCGAGGGGGCAGTATACTAGCATAATTCTTCTTGCTAAGGCAGTAGTGGAGCATCTAAAAAATAAAATAAAATTGACTTTTGATATCGCTAGTTCTATTCTTTGAACCAACACAACAGGTACATTACTTCAAAGAGGGGGAAAATGTAGACACTCAAAATATCCTGATTGATATTGTGCACTTGATCCTGATTTACTAACACCGATTCTTCCTTGATCATTTCTACTCTTACCAATTAATTGAATAATCTTTATTTATTTAATTCTCCTTAAATCTGATAATGAACTTTGTCAGATTATTTCATCATCTCCTATGTTCCTCTTATAATTAAATAAATCAATTTTATTTAATTAAATCCTAACGTTCCTCTTCTAATTAAATCAATTTCATTTAATTAAATCTTGATGTAACTCTTCTTTTAATTAAATAAATAAAATTTAATTAATTAAAATCTTAAAATTATAATATCCTCTCATATGATTTAAATAAATCCAAACATTTAAATCACGTGTCATAAATCAACTAATCTCTTCTAAGTTAATTAATCCTAGATTAATTATTCCTAACACTAACCCACATTCTTGTAGCTTTTGACTCCACCCTAGGGTAAGTCAACCTTGGTCAAGTTGCACATGTAAAACAATTTATTTCATTTACTAATTACATTATTTTCATTCAAAAAAGTGGCATATTATTGCACTATTCCACCCACTTGACTTTTCCCTCAAAAGGACTTTGTCCTCTTTATTGAGCCACCTTGGCATTAAAATATCTTACATGTCCTCTTCTTACACAAACCACCTTGGCTTTAAATGGTTCTTACACCTCCTCTTACACAAGCCATCTTGGCTTTAAATGGAATCTTAGATATTTTCTTACACAATCTACCTTGACATTTATTCTTCTTAAACATCACATCTCCCAAAATATACTCACAACATCTCCCCCAAGATTCATTAGCATGATGAAAAGTGACATTATGCTATTGGTTTATTCTTTAATCCAAAATTCACCAGTCTTCTTCATTCTTCAATCATTGGTTTCTATAAATAGAGGCATCATTCTCACAATTTGGATCCATCAACTAAGAGCATAATCACTATAGCCATTTGAATTCATAGCATTTCATATTTTTTTCCATTTTAGCAATATTATAGCCATTTTCATACTTTGTTCATCAAATCCATCATCAATCTTACCAAGAGGTTAGGAAAGGGCTTCTTTCCACATCAAAGGAGCACTAATCCCCCTATGAGATATTGGTTTGAGAATTTTGAATAGGATTTTATTAATAGTTTACTTGATATTCTATTGCATTTTCAATGTTCTTGTGCTTAGATGAATTTCACAGGGAATGCTTTGTCTTTACTTGTTTCTTGACTAATTATCACTTGTTTGTTCATGTTTGAGCAGGTATAGAAGGAGCATTCACACTATTTATATAATTAAGTAATTTTATCATTCTTGTAATTAGTAGTTTAGTATTTATTTGATTAATTTATGCAAACACTCCATTTTTTATCTCGTCACCTGAGCTTTGATCTGTGAGGCAATTGAGCAATAGTTTCTCCTTGAGACCCCTTTATCCTGATGGTAGTGAATCCCCTCCTTTATAATAATATATCTTCTAGGAAGAGGACAAGATGATACAAGAAGAGACTAGTAAGAATTTTAGACATAGACTAGCAAACAATAAGGTCTGCAAAATTTATTTATGATGAGATAACTAAAATCTAGGAAATATTGGATGCCCTTGAGGGTGGGAAAAATAAGGGGCACCATTATAGCTCTTTGATAGAGGTTTCATGGAGAGGTAGATATGTGGGAGCAGCCCACACAACTGTGTAAGATGAAAGCATAACATAGGTTGAGCAGTGGTGAAGCTTGAGGAGATATTTGGAAGATCATGTCATGTTGGAGGCATGAAAGAGTGGAGAAAAATAAAATTTGTAGCAATGATTGAGGAGCAAAATCAAGGTTTAGACCTTGAAGAAGAGGAGTGAGTTGTAATAGTAATGGGTCCTTTAGAGGACATAGATATTGTGATGACAGTGAATGGTGAAGTAAAAAATGTTACAACTAAAGTTGGAAGAGGAAAGATTGTAGTGGATGGTGTGGAAGAAGATGTTGTAGTAGTAGGGAAAGAAGAGGAAAATTTTAAATTTTCTAAATTTTATAGTAAAGATTTCTATGTCAATGAAAAATATGAGAAAATAGAAGAGTGATGATGTGAAATTAGAAGAAGAGATGGATGAAAAGACAGTGGTGGAGGTGATTGAGTTTGAAAAGGAAGTTCGAATAGAAGTATTTTATTTTCATGAGCTTGTTAGTGTTGATTTATATGCAGGGAAAGAATTGTATGATGTTGCAAATGCTAGTGTAGATGCATTTTGGTGGAGATGGATAAAATATGGTGGGTTGGCTCCCACAAGATTAGTGAAGAGAGAGTTGAAATTTGTGAGGAGGTCATATTATGGTGAAGCAAATTCTATATTAAGGAAGAGGACCAAAGAGCAGATTTGGTAGAGGAATATGGTCAATGTTTCGACCAAGTGCTAGAAAAGAAGATGGAAGGAAAACACAGTAGGATACCTATCTCAACATTGGAATATGTTGTGATTTTTTCACAACTCAAAATGGTAGTTCTACTACTCAACTCCACTTTGTGAACCAAGCTCAAAAACGTCTTACCTAGTGTGGCTGATGTAGGAGCATGTAAGAAAATTAGCGATCTTCATCACCCAAAAATGTGTTTAGATTTGATTTGTGTTTTAGTTTGATTATTGTTTTTGTTAAATAGAAATAAAATTTTGGACTTGTGGTTTAGGTGAAAGGTCGAAGTGACATTATTATCATTTCCAATTCATAAAATGTCATATTTCAAATTATGTCTTTAGTTTCAATGCAACGAAGTTCATTTGGTTTCAGATGATCAATTACTACAATGAGATGAATAATTAATTTTTATTTTATTTAGTGATAATTATTCCTTTAGTTTATTTGAAATTTACTATGTTAAAACTGGGTGATTACTAATTTTAAATTGTTAATAATAATAAAATACCTTATAAAATATTTCATGTCAGTATATGGATGGGGTCAATTGATTTTAGGGAGATAATGAAGGGACGAGTTGAGTATTTTAGAAGAAAGAAAAATAAATAAAAATGAAAGACACAAAAATATGATATTTTGAAAGGTCACACTTGTAGGAAGGCAACTTAAAAAAAATTGAAATTTAAAATTGCAAAGGGGGGAATAGAGTAAGCAATGCCTTATGAATAGAATAAAGTAGTGTATGCAAGAAAGAAGTCACACAGTAGATGGATATGGAATAGCAAAATGGAGGAGTGAGAAGTTTCAAAAGAAAAAGATATTTGATGGAAGGAGAAGAGTAGGTCGTGCTAGGAAAATTTAGAATAAAATCCCATATGCCATATCTTGCAAATGAAACAAATCACAAGAAACAATAATTGAAAATCGAGTGCATGATTAAAAGAATGGTGAGAGGGGTAATGTGCAAATAATGAGGTAAAAATAATTTAATAAAGAATGTTTTAGATTTTAGAGTAAAGGGGGACAAGCATTTGGGGAAACAAAAGAAGTGAGCATATTAAACAAGAGGAAGAGAAGTTTGTACAATCTAAGAAGTAATGAAGAAGCTATGAGTAGAACAAGAAAGGAGTCATTCCATGTTATGTAGGAGATGAAAAATTGCAAGGAAATAAATGCATAAAAGAAGAGACTGGTATAGGCCACCCAAATAGAATTGAAATATAGAGTAAAAAGGGAGAATAGAAGAGAATGAGTCAGGGAAGAGATAGTGGAAGATAAAAAAAGAGAGGAATGAAGATAGGCACCTGCTAAGAAGAGAGTAGGATGCATAACAGAGAAGAAGATAACCATATAAAAGTGTGCTAGAGAAGCTATAGGAGGCACTAAGAGGATGAGTGGACTGATGAAGGTGAAACATAAGGGGTTGGAGAAAGGAGTTTAACTTATGAAAACAAAGACACTACAAGATATGTATAAAATAGATTAAAAAAATAAAGAACATATATGCAGATTGTGGAATATAGGTAGATATTAGAGGAAAGTAATAAATGAATGTAGGTCAAATTGTAGGGACATGAAATAATGGATGAACTAGATAATTGGGAATTGATCTTTAGGGGAATTAAAGGCAAATTGTAAATGTTTTGATTTGTGAAATATGAGTTAGAATAAATAAATTGGTAATACCTCCAATAATTCATTGTATGTAAATCTGAAATATGAATACAATTGCATTACCTAGAAAGTAGAAATAGTTTAATAATGATTACTATTGATATATCTTAATTTTATTTTTATTTTTATTAATAAATGAAATTGTCAATTCAAGTTGTTTTCTAGCTATGAATTATGCCGGTCTAATAAGACACACACATATTCGGTCTTCATCATTTATCAATGGAAATATTCTAATATCTACAAATTCAACAATATTTGTAATGACTTTTTAACCAAAGGACAACCTTCCTTTCTATATTTTATGCTACTTTTTTTTGGCTTGGTTGCTCCGATTGCTATAGCTTTTCTTTTCAATATTCTCTTAACTTTGACAATGATTTTTTCTTTCAAAACGTGATGGATTCACCTCCTTTTTACTTCTTCAATGGTTACACCTTTATAATCAATGTTGTTATCTATGTCTTTACTCGTCAAGCAGAAGATGTAATTTCTTCCAATATCAACTTCACCATTTTGCTACCATATCTCTTAAAATTAATAATTTGATTTGATATCTTTTATTTTCAAATAGTATCTTGAGCTGCAAAATATTATCTTTGACTAACAATCTCCTTTTGATAGCTCCAACTTCCTTTATCCATCAAAAAGCAACATACATCAAGCTTGAACAATTTTATTTTTTGTTTATTCTTTATTTTTACTAGTAAGTGATTAACATTACTTTTTAGTGGTCTTTTCTTTAAGGCCTTCCTTCAATTTTTTGTGGTCTTTCTTATTTTTTATACTTTTAGTTCTGCCTTCTTTTTATTCTTTTTGTTGTACCTTCTTTTTATTATTTTTGTTGTGTCTTCCTTTTGTTAGCTTGGCTAGCAATTTATCTTCTTTTGATTGGTTGTATTCCTTAACCTACAACCACCTTCTTCAAAGAGGAAAGTGATATCTTTATAAATTGGCAACTATTTTCCTATGCTTCCTTTCCCTCTTGACAATGGGTTGTACTGATCATATAGTGATCTTTCTTTTGTATTATGTGGTGACAACATTGATAGAAAAATAATAATCTCCTTATTGAAGCAATTTATCTTGGTGGTGTTTTACTTCACAAATGGAATTTGAAACTTGTTGGTATGTGGAGCTTGATTATGCTCTAGATTAATATTTTGGCAACTTTGGTAATGGTGATTTGCCCCCAAATTGATTTATGAGGGAGTGGAGGGGGCTACTTGGGGCAATGTCCATGAAGCAAAAAAAATTGCTATATTTTAATAAAGGAATTTGTTAATAATTTCAGTTGATTTTTTTTTTTATTGTAACTACTAGAAATGAGTAGTTTCTTTGTTGTGGATTGAATGTGAATAGTCATGAGCATATGAATGTGAAAGAGTATGTAGTATTGCACGAACGGTGAGATCGCATGAATGTTTGTGTATGAACATGCAACAATAGAAGTGTTGCATAGATTAACAAAAATGTTTTGAGAGTGTGCACGTAGTTGTAGATAGTGTTGCGGATGATTGTGACACTAAAGTCTATTTTTGTTGGATGTAATAAATATTGGACGATTGTTTTGTGGACATAACCCACATTGGGTAAACCATGTTAAAATCTTTGTATTATGTATAATTCATTTTTATTTGTATTATCTATATTTATAATTAATTATTTAATTGCTCCATCCTACCGATAAATCCCAACAAAACTATTATGATATTTGATGACCTCTTTTAAATCTTCTCCAATAATTAACTTTCACATGATATTTTGATCTTTTCAAATTTTATTACTTTGATACCATGTTGAAATTGGAGAACTTTTAATTGATTTTGCTTATTGCAAAACTTATTGATCTCCAAAGAACTCTCAATAAATAACATATGTGATCAAATGTAACTCTTACATGAGACAAAACTCGATAAATAAATATATTAAGATATGATTAAATATAAGACAAAACTTGATAGAACAAATATGTTAAGCTATAATTAAATATAATTTTTATTGTTCATGAAGTAGATTTGTAATGTTGTGGTTGAGGCATGGATGAAATCACATAATTTCTACTCTGCATTATTGATGTGGGACCTAGTCTGCTGACCACAGCCCACTGCTTGAATGACCTAGTTCTGCATATGGCTGCTACTTAGTCGAGAAAATTTGTACAGTTGTAGTTGAGGGATCGCATCATGTTTACATTTATACAGTTGTGTTTGACCACCGCCTCCCATAGACGACTGCTTTTGGGAAATTATCTCAGTGAGTAGTTGCCTGTCAGAGATGGCCATGCAATAATCAGCAGAACAACTTTTGTCAAAGTATCCAGAAATGTCACTGTCGACTCTGGAATCTGACGGTCATTCCTGCCTGTCATACAAATTTTCTATGACGGTTTGGCCATTTAAGTGCCATTCAAATACACGTTTTATGAAAAATATAAATTGTCGAAACAATAGGTGTGTCCATACCATTTACATTAACCGTCGATCATTTTGGTTAAAGGGAGGGTCATTAAGTAACAATTGATTAGATCGGTCTACTCGACTTTATATATCATGGAAAGTATATAGGGGAGAGGATTCAATGGTTGTGATAGTAGTTGTTTATATAATGTTTAATATATTGGATCAATAGTTGTGATAGTAGTTGTTTACATAATGTCCAATATATTAGACCAATAGTTGTGACATGACTATTTATAATTAAACAAAATACATTCCTTTGATCTAAAAAGCAACCAATCATGTCATGCCGCATCAACACTTAACTACCCATGATGTGAATGCACGAGTATTAGTCAACTACATCTTGACAAAAAACATATTGATGCGGCATCATATTTGATGATGTGGCCTTGAAACGAAAGCTATAAGCAAGGGACTTGCCATGTAAGTTGTAAACAATTGGGAGTGATTTGAAATTTCCACAAGTAGGATAATTAGAAACGTGAAGTTAGGGTGCACAACTACTGGGTCCTCTCCCCTATGTATTGTTTTAATGTGAGGGCATGTCTTGTTCTATACGTGTGTTTTTATTTATACTTTTGCTACTAAAATTTATATTGTCTTTAATAGAAAAATAAAAATAAAAACAAGGTAGGGTAATTGAGATATCTAAAAACTACATCCGGATTTCGATAATTTTTTTTTATTTTGAAGTGTTAACATCCTAAGAAGAAGAATTTTTTTGGATTGTTATTGACAACTACATAAATCCTAGTTGTATATTTTTGGTTGTTGTCATTTAAGTCGTTGCATTGGTGCTCTAGAATGAGACTCAAGGAAAAAGCTACAAATTTTGGAGGGGGTCTACATAAAGAGAATGACATAGAGAATGGAGGGATAGTTGTTAAAAATTCCTTCAACAAAACTAAAGAATGTGGTGGCAAGGAAGACAATTCAATGGAAGAACATAGTGGTGAGGAAACCGGTAAAACCCTATAATTTATGCTCCTAGATGATGTTATGGACTATATTGCTAAATGTCAACACATATTTTTTTTTATTTTTTTTTAGAGGCATTCCTTTTGAATCAAACTTTTTAACATGGACAAAGTTAAACTAGGAAAATAGGGGTTGGAAAATCGAAGCATTGAGGGGGTTAGATAAAGTTTGTGTCTTGAAAATTAAAATCAACTAAGCATGCTCAAGTTCTATAATATTGTACTTGGGTTATATGTGGCCAAACATGCTATTAACAAGAATGGACCTTATATTTTTACATTGAGGGCCCTTCTGGATCTTGTTATCTCATGTGGGTGGAGCTTTCCTTTTTGAACCTGGCCTTCAGGCCTTTCCTATAGGAAATTGTCTCATAGCTTGGAAGGGTTATTTGGTGCAAAAATAATTCAAATTTTTTTTTCGATCTAAGGGTGTATCCTAGGGTGTGTGTGGAGATGGATTTAAACCACCAATTGCTCAAAAATAATAAACTTATTGGAGCTGGGTTTGAATTGTACTAGCCATATGTTTATTTGAATAAACCTAATGCTTTTTTGTACTACCGAAAAGAAGGTTGTTTGATTAGAGATTGTCTTGTTAGAAGGAATAAATTAGGACAATATCCTGTTTTAATGTCATCTAGCCAACAAAAACTAATAGCTAGCTACCTTCTTTTGCATTGCTTAAGGGTTTGTCTCATTCAAAAATATTAGAACCATCTTCTGAAACTCAAAATAATAATAATCCTCTAGGTAAGTGCAAAAAGATGGGAGGCCAAAAAGGGGGATTAAGTGGCCACTTTGTTTCTAAAATTACAAAATATTGACCTTGGATGTGAAATTGACGATAGTTACACTCAAAATTTTGAGATGCAACAAAAACAAGGATCATAGTGCTCTGAGTCTACTTTCTAAACTACTATTTTATTTGAAAATGGTAGAGATTAAGGGGTTCAAAAGAGGGGGCCACATAAATTGGTGTTGTTTTTGTCAGAAAAAACATAACATATCAACTTTTGTGGCTCCCTCAAAAGGTTAACTTTTTTTAGTATTTTTAAAATTGCTTCGGTGAGAAATTAGCTAACATTATGTAGTTTATGACCGATTGTTTTGATAATTTTTTAATGAATATTTATTTTGACTAATTTTCAAAGTGGACACTTGAAAAAATTGAATTTTGGCGTACACCTATAAATTTTGAAAACTAATTGAAAATCATTTTTTTATTTAAATGTGTGGAATGAAGTCTAGTTTCTAAAATTGTAATTCATTTAAAATTTCTATGAACAGTTAAATCATAATGAAAAAACACAAAACACTAGTTTTTGCCAGAAAAATAGACACACAAACAAAAGAAATTAAAGATGAAAGGATTAACATTGTCAAAATGTAAAAAAAAATTACATCATTAGATAGCTAAGATAAATTCTAACATTACTCAGGTGTTTGATTTTTTCAACCTTAAAACACGTGCAAACTTAATGGTTAGCACACATGAGATTATGTGAAATTTTGTAGAATATGCAAAAACACATCTTTGGATGTTGGGAAGGCCCTCTAAGCCTTTGGGTTGGAAATCCAAAGAAAATCCAAGCCAAAGGCTTTGGGATTCCCAAAAGAAATCCAAAATACAAGCGTGTTATTACGTGCTCGCATTATTTGAATGCTTTGACAAAATGCGAGCACGTTATAATGCACTCATGTTTTGTGAATGCATTGACAAAAGGTGAGCGCATTATAATGTGCTTGTATTTTGGTCTATATTGAATTTGTTTTTCTTCTCTTTTTTTTCTTTCTTCTTTTTATCTTTGAGGGAAACTATTTTCAGGATGTTTGAGAGTGGTTTCGGACCTCTAGGAGTTATAATGCAAATTCTAGATTTTGGAAGATCTCACAAATTTCAAACTTAGTCAAATTTTAGTAATTAGCATTGTAAAGAAGGGGAATTTGCTACTCACGAGTTCTCTTCAATCAGAGAGCCTCACAAGGTGAACTGCCCTAAAATACCTCAAAGAACAATGATGAGATTTCTAGAATCAGAAAGAGCAAGTCAAAAGATTTTATGGACAAACCGTCAAGCTCTTGGCCAAAGGATGACAATGCAAAATACAGACAATAGCACGATACACTGGCATCTCTGAGGCACATTGGCATCTTGTATAGACTAGAAAGTGAGTTTATCTCAAAGAACAACTAAGTGACTACTAGTATTCTGATTACTGAGAACTTCTAGAATGCAAGAAAGCAACATGAAGTAATAAGAATGAAATAGAAATGATAAAGACAAGGAGAGAAAGGGAAAGGAAATTCTTACAACCATGCGAGTGATGAAGCCTCTAGCATGTAAATTTCTTCAATACCTATACATAAGAGAGAGAAAGTGTTGGGGCTGTATAGGGGTTTTCCTCAATCAATCCCTCGTTTTGGTGTTCCCACCTCCAGGGACAGCCAAGATAGATAGAGAGAAATGTAGGAAATGAAGTAACACAAAAGCACTACAAAACAATGTTATGCTACTCAACCAAATAATAGAGGAGAGGAGTGAAATATTACCACCTCTGCCCAAAGTGCTCAAGGCTAGCGGAGGAGAAAATGAGAGGAACTCAAGCCTCTGTTGTTGTGGTGTTTGTTTCACACTTGCTCTATTGAAGTGACAGAGTGTTGATGTTGTTGCTATGGAGTGTAAAGTGTTTGGATATTGGAGAGATGGTGCAGAAGTTGCTTGGAGCTTGTTGAGAGATGAGAAGATGTGAAGATATCAACCAACCATGAAATGAATGGAGGTGAGTGAATTTGAAGGAAAGGGTGAAGAAAACGGCCATATTTGGGTTGATCGGTCGAAGATGGCATTACAATTCAACTCCCAATGGGGATTTTAACTCCTCTATAGGTTCCAAACATGAGAATCTATCAAGGACATAAGCACACCACAAGGATGTTTTTGCATCTCGCGGGTATCCCTAACAGTAACGCCTCCATCGACACTCAAAATAGGTTCCAAGTGTGATGTGAACAATGGGCTTATATGGAATTAATCCTCCGCCTTTGGTTTTCTAAAGTTGAGAAGGGTAAAAGAGGAATTTGTATTAGGGGTGCAAATTCACTCCTATACAAGCATGCCAAATTTTAATAATCAGGAGGTCAAATTTCAATAATCAACAAGTATGATTTCTCTCTCTATCTCACTCTTTTTTTATCCCTTACACTCTAGACCTCTCTCTCACTATATACATCCCTTTATCCGACTCTCTCTCCCTTGAGCTCAAGAACTACCTCTCTACATATCCATCTCTCTCTCTCTCTCTCTCTCTCTCTCTCTCTCTCTCTCTCTCTCTCTCTCTCTCTCTCTCTCTCTCCTTTTCCCTCTAATTCTCTCTATCTCACTTCTCTCTCCCTCCCTCCCTTCTTCTCCCTCTCTCTACTCTCTATCTCCCCTCTCTCTCTACCTACCTTTCTCTCTCCATCACTCCCTACCACTCTCTCTATTTCTCTCTATCTCACCTCTCTCTCACCTCCCTCTCTCCCCCCTCCATAATTCTCTCTCCCTCTCTTCTTCCCTCTCTACTCTCTATCTCCCAATCCCTCTCTCGACCTACCTCTACATCCATCACACCCTACCAGACTCTCTCTACACCTCTATATATCACCTTTCTCTCCCTCCATACCTCTCCCTCCCTCCCTCATTCCCTCTCTACCTCTCCTTCCCTCTCTTTACCGACCTCTCCTTCCATCACTCTCTATTTATCTCTATCTCACCTCTCTCTCCCTCACTATATCTCCCTCCCTCTCTACTTATCTATATCTCCCCTCTCCCTCTCTACCTACCTCTCCATCCATCACAGCCTACCACACTCTCTCTCTATTACTTTTTATATCACCTCCCACTCTCTCCATCCATACCTCTCCCTCTCCTTCCCTCTCCACTCTCTATCTTCCTAATCCCTCTCTACCTACCTCTCCATCCATCACTCCCTACCACTCTCTACAAATCTCTATCATGCTTATCTCCCTCCCTCCCTCATTCCCTCTCTACTTCTCTCTACCTCTCCTTCCCTCTCTAGTTATCTTTATCTCCCCTCACCCTCTCTCTCTCTCTCCCATGTCTCCCTCACTAAATTTTCCCCTATCTACTATATATCTATCCTCTCCTTCCCTCTACATCTCTCTCTCACTCTCTCCCTCCTCCCTCCTCCCTCACCCTCTTTCTCTCTCTCTCTCTCTCCTCTCTATTTCACCATTCTCTCTTTCCCTCTCTGTAACTCTCTCCTTCTTTGTATCTCACCATTCTCTCTATATTGATCTTTATCTCACCTATCCCTCTTTACCTCTCCCTTTCTCCCCTCTCCCCCACCCCCCCTTCTCCCCTCTATCTCTATCTCTTCCTAATTCTCTCTATCTCACCTATCCATCTCTATCTTCCTCTCCTTCTATCACTCCCTACCACACTCTATCTATTTCTCTCTATCTCCTCTCTCTCTCTCTCCCTTAATACCTCTCCTTGCATCTGTCCTTCCTTATCTACTCTTTATCTCTCATGTCTCTCTACCTCTCCTTCACTATCTACTTATCTTTATCTCCTCTTTCCTTCCCTCTCCCCCACTATGAGGGCTGAGGGTGTAAGGTTTAGTGATTAAGGTTCAGGATTGAGGTTATAGGGATTAGGGTTTAGGATATTAGGTATAAATTCAAGGGTATAGGGTATATGGATGAGGGGTGAGGATTTAGGGTTTAAGTGTAGTGTTGAGGATTGAGGGACAATGTTCATTGTTGAGGGTATAACATTAAGTGTATAGGGTATATGGGTTAGGGTTTAGGATATTGGGTATATGGTTGAGCATATTGGGTTGAGGATATTAGGTTTACGATTGCAAGTTTAGAGCTTAGGGTACAAGGTTAAATGTAGGGTTTATGGTTTAAGTATAAGTTTGAGGGTTGAGGGTTGAGGGATCATGTTCAGGGTTGTTGTTATAAGGTTAAGTGTATAGGGTATAGGGATTAGGGTTTAGGATATTATGTATAGGGTTTAGGGTGTAGGGTTTAGGGTATAAGGTATAAGGTTAAGGCTTGAGAGTGTAGGGTTTACTATTTAAGTATAGGGTTGAGGGATAATGTTTAGGGTTTAGGTTATAAGGCTGACGGTATAGATTATAGGGATGAGGGTTGAGGGTGTAGATTTTAGGGTTTAAGGTATAGGGTATAGGGTTGAGGGTTGAGGGATAGTATTCAAGGTTGAGGGTATAGGGCTAAGTGTATAGGGTATATGGATTGGTGTTTACGGTTTAGAATATTTGGTATATGGTTGAGGGTATTGGGTTTAGGATTGAGGGTTTAGGGCTTAAGTATAGGGTTGAGGGATGATGTTCATGGTTTAGGTAATAAAGCTGAGGGTATAGGGTATCGGGTACATAGGGATGATAGTTGAAGGTGTAAGGTTTAGGGTTTAAGGTATAGGGTTGAGGGTTCAAGGATAGTGTTCAAAGTTTCAAGGGTATAAGGTTAAGTGCATATGGTATAGGGATTAGGGTTTAGGATATTGGTTATAGGGTTGAGGGTAATAGGTTTAGGGTTTAGGGTGTAGGGTACAAGTTTGAATGTAGGGTTTAGGGTTTAATTATAAGGTTGATGGATAATGTTTAGGGTTTAGGGTATAGGTTATAGGGATGAAGGTTTAGGTTTGATGGTTTAAGGTATAGAGGGATAGTGTTCAAGGTTAAGGGTATAGGGTTAAGTGTATAGGGTTTAGGATATTCCATATAGCATTGAGGATATAGCGTATGTGCGGGATCATGATGGGCCAAAAAGTGGCAATATGTAAGTGATATGATGGCCCATGTGGCTAATGACCTTTTTTTACCCAAAATTGATGAAACGAAAAGGGTTTTTAAAGGAGATTCTTAGCTTTCCATCAATATAAATTATTATTTAATTTCAATTTTTAATAAATTATTATTATTCATTTTCTATTTGAATTATGACTAAAGTCGTGATTGATAGGGTGATTGAAAAACATCTATAGCTTTCAAACAGTATCACATTTTTTGAATCCAAAACATGCATCACAATTTATGCTTCACATACTATAGGATAAAAAAAATAATTTCATGATGTTTTGACTAAGTTAAGGTGGTCAGACATACAAGTTTTTAAATTTTTTAAAATTTGTAATAAAAAATTCATGATTAATTATTTACTTAGAAAGAAATTACAAAAAATTATGCATCACATTGGGACATGAGTCCTCTGCTTATATCTAAATTATTATAAAAAAATATTAATATTTTATTGTAGCTAGGGTGGTAAGATAGGCACCTACTTCTTATTTTTTCCCTGAAATTTAAGTACTACTACATTCAAATTTCAAAATTTCACCAAATAGATTTAAAAATAAATAAATAAACCTAGTAGTTTAGAAACTACATTCAATTTTCTACAGATTCTATTCTTACACATTTTTGAAATAATATAGATAAATTATTCAAATATTTACGTCAAGTTGCCTAGCTCTGATTTTCAGAATTTGCATTGCCACTTAAGGGCCTATTTTTTCCATGATGATATTGCACATACCCTATAAGGTTAAAGTGTATAGGGTATAGGGATTATGGTTAGGATATTGGATATAGGATTTAGGGTGTAGTGTTTAGGGTATAAGGTATAGGGTTAAGGGGTGAGAGTGTAGGGTTTAGGATTTAAGTATAGGGTTAAGGGATAATGTTCAAGGTTTAGTGTATAAGCTTAAGGGTATAGGGTATAGGGATGAGGGTTGAAGGTATAAGGTTTAGGGTTGAAGGTACAGGTTTGAGGTTTGAGTGATAGTGTTCAAGGTTGAGGGTATATGCATTAGGGTTTAGGATATTGGGTATAGGGTATAGGGATTAGAGTTTAGGATATTCGATATAGGGTTGAGGGTATTGGGTTTAGGTTACAAGTTTGAATGTAGGGTTGAGAATTTAAGTATAGGGTTGAGGGTTGAAGGTTAAGTGTATTGTGTATAGGAATTAGAGAGGGAAAGAGGGAGGGATGGAGAGAGAGGGAGGTGAGATAGAGAGAGGAGGGAGGGAGGAGGAGAGATGAGGGTTAAGGGTGTGCGATTTAGGGTTTAAGGTATAGGGCTGAGGGTATAAGGTTACATTTATAGGGTACATGTATTAGGGTTTTGGATATTAGGTATAGGGTTGAGGGTATTGGGTTTATGGTTGAGGGTTTGGGGTTTAGGTATAAGGTTTATGGTTGAGGGTTGAAGATTGAGGGATAATTTTTAGGGTTTAGGGTATAAGCTTGATGTATAGGGTATAGGGATGAGGGTTGAGGGTGTAGGGTTTAGGGATAATGTTCAGGGTTGAGGGTATAATATTAAGTGTATAAGGTATAGGGATAGGGCTTAGGATATTGTGTATAGGGTTTAGGGTGTAGTGTTTAGTGTATAAGTTATATGGTTAAGGGTTGAGAGTGTATGGTTTACTGTTTAAGTATAGGGTTGAGGGATAATGTTCAAGTTTTAGGGTATAAGGTTGAGGGTATAGGGTTGAGGGATAGTGTTCAAGGTTGAGGGTATAGGGCTAAGTGTAAAGGATATAGGGATTAGGGTTTAGAATATTTGGTATAGGGTACAAGGTTGAATGTAGGGTTTAGAGTTAAAGTATAGGGTTGAGGGATAATGTTCAGGGTTTAGGTTATAAGGTTTCAAGTGTATAGGGTATAGTGATGAGGGTTGAATGTGTAGGGTTCAAGGTTTAAGGTATAGGATTGAGGGTTGAGGTATGGTGTTCAAAGTTGAGGGTATAGGACCTTAAGTGTCTAGGATATAGGGATTAGGGTTTAGGATATTGGGTATAGGGTTGGGGGTATTGGGTTTAGGGTTTAGGGTTTAGGGTTTAGGGTACAAGGTTGAATATAGGGTTTAGGGTTTAATTATATGGTTAAGGGTTTAAGGTATCGGCGAGTGCATGGAAATGGGTAGCAATTTCGTGGACACCCTCTAAAAAAGCTTTTGAAAATACATAACATGAGTGTGTTATAAAGGTGCTCACGTTATAATGCGCTCACATTATGGCTCATTATGCCGAGCCTAAGACTCAGAAACTACAAACCAATAATGTGAGCGCAATATAACACACTCATGTTATTCATTGTTAAAAGAAAAAAAGAAATGCAAATCTATCATTAGCATTTCGACTATTTTTTTTTGCAGCCATGGCCAAAACCCCCATAGTTACACGCTCATGTTCTAGGAGGATAAATTCAACAAATTTCTTCACCAACAACTGATATTTCTTCACAACGATGGTGCCATGACGAAGAGGAGCTGTGAGAGGTAAGGATTCTATGGTTTTTGTTTTGAATTAGTTAGTTTTAGGTTGAATTTGTTAGTTTTAGGTTCAATTTGATATCTATTTGTTTGAATTTTTAGGAGATGGAAATCAACCTACAAAACCTCAAAATCCTCAACAGGAAGACCAACCAAATCCTCAAGATCAAAATCAACCACAACATCCACCTCCTTCACCAATCACTCAACCCCCTCCTAGAACTCAACAAAATTAAATGAGTGAAATTGAGAACAATAAAAAGAAAATAGAAAGAATGACCTTAGAAAATTCATTGAAAGATATGTTAAAACATGTAGATTAAATTAGCAAACAAATAATTGGATGGCAAGATAGGAGGTAGGCGGCTAGGGATTATTATGCAAGTAAACTATCATACAAGGATGTGAAAGATTTAAAAATTCCAAAAGGTGATTTGTGCTCATTATTCACCGACCCACGCACAAATCAAAATCTTACCCTCAATGCGAAGAGGTTTCCTATCCATTGGTGCCACCACCAATAGATTAAGGACCAGTTTTATGATAGGTGGTACATGGTCTTCGATTACCCATCGTGCAACAATTACGAGGTCCTGCAATATTTCCTTACGAAACTATATAGTGATTTCATATTGAAAAAAATCCCAAATTATTTTGATATGAGGGATTTCCAAGGGAGAGGTGGGGGGTCAGCTCAGGATAGACCTGGTGCATAGCCAGATCCTACGCAGAAAGGTAGATGAGCTCTCGCTAGGCCACCTTGTGAGCATGTTGTTGTGCCTTCCATCATGAAGGAAAGTGTTGACGTAGAGACATTGCAGGCAATCAACACTTTGACCTAGAGTGTCATCCATCATAGTAGCCCTATTCTAAAATGCCATCCAGGGGAGTCTTCGAGTGGTGGCCTTCGAACACATGTGTGTCAATCTTGCAAGGCTACTTGTTCATATGACCCCATAGACACTCAGGAGACTGGTATGTAGGATCCATCTGCAGCTATGGAGATGGAGAGGGAAAATTAAATTTTTCATGAGGCATATGGCATTGATAGTGAGGTAAAATTTAGTGCATGTGCTCATTGAATTTAATTTATTAAATTTCTATTTTGAAATGCAAGATTAACTAAAAATGTTTTATGATTTTAATAAAATTGTAGGGTCACAGTGTTGAGACTGGATACGTCGGCCCCCCACCAACCTATTTCTATAGTACACCTTTTGCTAGGGTATGTAACTAGTAAACAATTATAAATTTATTGCATGTTAATAGCATTGTTTTATGAATGGTAATTTAATATGCGATTTTGGATGTTGAATAGACTAATATTGGAGGTTTTGATGGAACACTTCCCAATGGTGGTGAATTTACTCAAACCTTCATGCAGGTAATAGAATAAAGAGTTTAACTAATGAATCAGGTACTTAATAGATTTGTGTAGTTTATATGCACATCGTTGATTATGCTGAATAATTTTTTATTTTATTTTCAGTTGTTGTGAGACGATACACCTCTGAATGTGATGAGGGCACTAGATATTGGTGTGACATCTACTATACAATCCTCGATGGCTCTGAAAAAAGAGGTATGAGGCAAATTAGCAAATTTCAATTTACATTTGTTGTTATAGATGTTAGTTAGTGAAAAATCAAACCATTATTGATTCATGTAGTTTAATTTCTATTTGTATGGTTTATACAGGTCTTGAGCACGCCTGAGCATGGATGTGAGAATATTTCCCTTGTGGAGAGATATCGTGAGATGGTTGTAAGTGATTATTTTGTCAAATATATCATTTTTTATAATGTAATTTTTATATATTCATGTCTTTACTTATTGTAACAGTTAAAACTTCACCATGAACTAAACCCTAGGAGGAGGAGCAAGAGCACTCCATGAGTGCAACAAAAATGAGTGACAGACCTATCGCCATCCGATTGAAAAGGAAAGTGAAAGATTTTATTTCTAGGGCATGGAGAGCAATGACTTTTGATTCCAAAGCCCATTGTTGTATGCCTACATGGCAATTTTGTACATATTTTTTATTGGACATATTTGACTTTGTATGCCTATATGGCATTCTCATAAGCCTATATGGCTATTTTGTACATATATTTCATACTTATATCGACATATATTGATGTATGCCTACATGGCTATTTGGTTAATATAAATATCTTTTATCGATGCCTGTCCATATTTTCATTCTAAATTGATGGTTTAATAGATATGAGTTACATGTATTCAAGTGTATACTTTACAACTTACGTGTATACATTGTGACTTACGTGCATTCGAATGTATACTTTGTGGCTTACATGTTTTCATGCGCATACCTTGTATTCGTGCATATACTTTGTTTTAATTTATGTATACTATGTATTCGTGTGTAAAGTTTTTGAGGCTTACATGTTTTTGAGTACTTGTACTTCCCTTATTGACATGTACATGTTTTACTTATTCATGTGTATAATTATTAATTGGTTAGCCCTAGCATTGATCTATGTCATCCTAAGTGCATGATCCTTGAGATGGAGTAAGAACACCCTCAAGGTCAAAAGGATTTTCACACATATTCTTCATAGGCTCATTTTGGTAGTCAAACCAAAAACCTCTTGCATCATTGAAACAAAAAAAATTATCCTTTATAGCAGGTTTGAAGCCATTATCATTCTTCATCGGTTCTTCATGTATCCACTCCCCATTAATGGTTGTCTCATGACCTTCATGAAACCAAGCACTTATCTCATTTGTGATAGAAGAAATGTATGAAGATTTATCTTCCTCCTTATGAACCATTCATTATCATGAGAGATGGGTTCTTGTGAACCACTACTCATGAATCATGGGTCAATAAGTTTGACTTGTAAAACTACACGATTGAATCCTGATAGCAATATCACAATATTTATATATCTAAATGTGTTATTTCCTTCAGCTAAAATTTGCACTTATACTTATGTGATTTATGTATGTTTGTGTATGGGATCATAGTAATTTCTATTTGATGATGCTATTGTGTCTTTAAGGTTTATTTATTAAAGGGTGCATGAAACAAGTTTTAAATCCTTAAAAATCTTTGAATTTCGTAGGTTTTTCTATTTGTCGAGTCTCGGCTCTAAGCCCGAGTCCAAGTCAAAAATTGGCTTGTCAAGTCTGAGGTGAGTCCAAGTCTTGTAACACTGGTGTGAACACATTGAGGAATAATGTATATGCCGATGAAGCGAGAACCCATCCTTGTTTCCAAACAAACCATAGTATAGATATGGTTGGTCAAGATAAAACATCACTCTTTTGGATAGTTCGAACCATAATCTTTCATGGCTACAAACACACCTTCATTATGTGTGTTCTTGATCCTACTGAAGAAATGGTGGAACATGTTGTAGATAAAATATTGCAACCCTAAGTCCACAAGAAGGTTACTTGTCCCGATTTCTGCAAATGTCTTTAAGATGTTCATCCTTCTTGAGTAATGCGAACTATTGATGTCATCTAGATCTTTTGAAACTGTATGCAATCATGTGCAATACTATAGAAGCTAGAGCTATATCTAATACTACAAATGATTGCTCAATAAAGCTTAAACATTCTTCTATTATTTTCAATGTGACCATAATGGCATTCCTTTAAGATAAACTACTAAGCTTACTACCTGATTCATAAAGTAATCTTTCCAACCACTATCATCGGTTGCCATGCTTCCAATGGAAAGTCAATTTGTTGCAATACCCAAAGGCTAGTAGGTTCATTCACTTTAATACCACTGTAATGACTCGAGCTCTGGATCAATAGATTTTTGATTTATTTCTTATTGGATTGACAAAGGTTGTCATCCAATATTATTAAGATAGATAACGGAGTCCCCAAATTATAAATAAAATAAATTTTGAATATGAAATCTAATTCAAATATTAATTTGATAATGGAAATTTGATAAATAAATATAATAGTTATTTCTAATTAATCAATTAAAATCATGTGCTAGCTTTGAATATGAATCTGCCTATCATTGATATATAGGCGTTGAGAATTGGGATGCCTCTCCTGATTGATACTTTGTACTCATGCATCTTACTTTGAGTCCTTTCTGGATTATATGCTTGAAACATATACTCCCATATTATAAATTTTTGCTCATATAGACCAATCCCACACTAGGTAATTCAATAATAAAAATAAGTCTGAAAATTGATTAAACCCTGATCTTCCCTTCTTATTCTCTTTTATACTCGAAAACTACATGATTGAATCCTGATAGCAATATCACAATTTGACACATTGTAGAAAATACCTCCTAGTTATCAATTGATGAGCTAAAGGGGCTCTATAATGAATGTTTCATAAGGCACAACACTTTTTGAAGGTTTTTCAAATGGGGTTGCAAGCTAAGTGGGCTTAACCTTGGGAAAAAAACTTTGTGGTTAAGCACTTGAGCTGGAGTAGTATTAGGATGGGTGACCTCCCAGGAAGGCCTAGTGCCTCACCTCTGTGAGCATCACCTAGATGCAATGAGTGCTAAGTGGGTCATTCATTATCATGAGAGATGGTTTCTTGTGAACTCAGCCCTCTTTCAATCCATGTTATCCCTAGGACCGTACAAGAAGCTGGAGGTCATACCAAGTACGAGATCAATAAGTTTTTATTAAAAATCTAAAAAACAAAGAACAGTGTGAATAATTCTTATTAGATCTTCTCCAAAAGTTCATCAACAACCTCCATTAGAGCCTCTCAAGGCTTTACATAGTGTTTTACACCCTTCTCTAACTGATTCATGCCCTCAACTAACTAAACACTAACTTCCAAAAAATTAACCATTGCATTTCAAATTTGTTGCTTTAAGCAACTTACAAATTTGCAACTTTAGACTCCTCCAACCTGAGGGATCGATCTGGTGGAACATAGCTCGGAGCTTTTCCACATGTTTCAGTGTGAAAGAGGACCATTCCTAGTGTAAACATACCTATTTGGATGTGTTGGAACTGTCCGCTTGGTCACACAAGTTGCAGAACGAAAGATGCACCACTTTGCAACTTTGCACTACTTGCATTTGATGCTTTTTCCATTAAATGAAAATCCACCGCCACGGGAAAACCACTCTAAGATAGCCAAAACTGAGAGAGGTTTTTGTAGAGGGGCTCAAGGCAATCCTATAAGATCAGATGAGAAGTTTCTAAGCATCACAGTATCTGAGTAATAGCATGTTGAAGTTTGCAGCCATTTTGCACTTTGGACCCTTAAGGGATCAATCTAGTGGAACATAGCTCAGAGCGATTCCACATGTTTCGGTGTGAAAGAAGACCATTCCTAGCATAAACATACCTATTCAGATCTGTTGGAGCAGTTAGTTTGGTCATACGAATTGCAGAGCGAAAGTTGCACCACTTTGCAACTTTGCACAACTTGAATTTGACACTTTTTCCATGAAGTGAAAATCTGCCGCCACAAGAAAACCACTCAGAGATAGCCAAAACCAAGAGAATTTTTTCTATAGGGTCCCAAAATGATCCTGTAGGATCAGACGAGAAGTTTCAATGTGTCACGGTATCCAAGTAATAGCATGTTGAAGTTTGCAACCATTTTGCACTTTGGACCCTTAAGGGATCGATCCAGTGGAACATAGCTTGGAGCAATTCCACATGTTTCGATGAAAAAGAGGACCATGCATAGCGTAAACATACCTATTTAGACTTTTGGAACAATCTGCTTGGTCACACAAGTTGCACTGCTTGCATTTGATGTTTTTGCATCAAGTGAAAATCCTCCACCACGAGAAAACCACTCTGAGATAGCCAAAACCGAGAGAGGTTTTTATAGAGGGGCTCAATGTGATCCTATAGGATTAGACGAGAAGTTTATAAACATCACGATATTCGAGTAATAGTATGCTGAAGTTTGCAGCCATTTTGCACTTTGGACCCTTGAGAGATTGATCCAGTGGAATGTAGCTCAGACCGATTCCATGTGTTTTAGTGCAAAAGAAGACCATTCCTAGCATAAAAATACCTATTCAAGCACGTTGGAGCAGCTAGTTTGGTCACACGAGTTGCAGAGTGAAAGTTGGACCACTTTGCAACTTTGCACAACTTGAATTTGACACTTTTTCCATCAAGTGAAAATTCATCGCCACGAGAAAACCACTCTGAGATAGGAAAAACCGAGAGAGGTTTTTCTAGAGGGGCCCAATTTGATCCTGTAGGATTACACAAGAATTTTCTAAGTGTCATGGTATCCAGGTAATAACATGTTGAATTTTGCAGCCATTTTGCACTTTGGACCATTAAATGATCGATCCTATAGAACATAGCTCAGAGCGATTCCACATGTTTCGGTGCGAAAGAGGACCATGCCTAGCGTAAACATACCTATTCAGATATGTTAGAACAATCCACTTGGTCACACAAGTTGCAGAAAAAAAGCTGCAAATTGTTTACATTACCTTTATATGACCATTTTCACATTGTTTACATTTCAAAATTCAAATTTTGCAAATTTTCCTATTGAAGGCATTTATAGAACAAGGTGCTACTACACCAAACATGAACTCCAACCTTGCAATATTTGATTATATCTCATTATGTAAGTAGATCTTATTACAATGCCTTAGACACTTCGTTCTCACAGATCTTTTATAGTGTCACTCATACATTTGAGATTCTGTTTAAATGTCTACATCATAGGTGCTCATTACGAGGTTAACTTCAAATCAATAACTTGAGATTCCCTCGCTAAGCCTCACACACTCTTTTATAATGGATTGAAATCAAAATTGAGATTTTTCAAGATCATCAAAATAAGGATGTTGCATTGCTTTTTTGGCTGAGATTCTCTTTGGTGGCTCTTAAATCAACATTTTATGTAATGAAAGATCAATCAATTTTTAGTAGTTTATTTTAAAATATGCAAAGTAAAAGAGAAAAATAAAGAACATCCAAAATGGAAATGAAATAAAAATAGATGGAAGGCACTTACAGATGTTGCATTGCTTTTATGGCTGGCATTCTCTTTTATGGCTCATATATCTACATTTTTTTCAAGGGGACACAAATACTTACAAATTAATGTGCATACAAGTATAAATTAAAACGAACCAATGAGCATATACTTACAAATTAATCCAACGAACCATCTGGGTTTGTTCTACTCTTTATTTTGTCAAGTATTGCCTTATGGTTAGACTCACGGACCTTCCACAAGGTCTTGTTCAAAGTTCTACCCCCATATTTGGTCAAATGAACATTGGATTCCACGACAAGGTTCGAGTAATGAATAATCTTAAGATGCATGTCAAAGTCCTGAAATAGCCAATGTTTAACACTTGAATGTGGGTACCTTCTAAGCCATGTTCCAGTAACCACAACTGAGCCTATAGAGTATTCGATGTTTTCTCCATTTATAACTGGGCCCTCCAATTTATTTTTGGCCTCAACACAATGACACAAGTAATAGTTTGTTCCCTCCTCATTGTCTTCATCTATAATAACTGCATAAACATGCCCTACATTGATATGTACAAAAAATCTCTTAAAATTTGTCAATATTACGAATTCAGTACAAAGTAAGATAACGATATGGAATTTCGACAACTAAGAAAGTAGATATATCACCTAATTGAACTAGATCTGATACGTGGTCAAAGTCGACCAATGATTCCATCTATGTCAGTTCCAATGTTGTCGGAGGGAGATACATGTGAAGTGGGCTAAGATAATTTGTGAACCATTTGTCAACCCACTCCCCTGACTCACAATCATTCCAGGCTTGCATTGTACTTGAATAAAAAAAGCATGCCATCTTTCATGTATTGATACTCCATGAACTTGCATTTGAGCTAATGAAAGAGTGTACCTCACGGGTATGTGCAGGATCGTCATGGAAAAAATAGGCCCTTAAGTGGCAAAAACATCAGAAAAATCAGAGTTAGGCAACTTGACATAAAAATTTGAATGTTATGTATAATATTTCAAAAATATGTAAGAATAGAATTTGTAGCAAATTGAATGTATTTTCTACATTACTAGGTTTATTTACAAAAAAATAAAATCTATTTGGTGAAAATATCAAATTTCAATACAGTAGTACTTAAATTTTAGGGAAAAAATAAGAAGTAGGTGTCTGTCTGACCACCCTGACCACATTAAAATGATAATATTTTTTTAAATTATTTTAGATATAAGTAGAGGACACATGTCCTGATGTGATGCATATTTTTTTGTAATTTTTTCCCAAGTAAATAATTAATTATATATTTTTTATGACAATTTTTTAAAAATATAAAGACTCGTATGTCTGACCTCCTTAACTTGGTCAAAACTTCATGAAATTCATTTTTTTCTTTTTTAATCTTATATTATGTGAAACACAGAATGTGACGGATGTTTTGGATTCAAAAATATGATAGTGTTTGAAAGCTATAGATTTTTTTCAATCAGCCTAAAAATCAGGACTTTAGTCATAATTCAATAGAAAATGAAGAATAATTATTTATTAAATTCAAAGTAAAGCATAATTTATATTGGTGGAAAACTGAGAATCTCTTTTGAAAACCCTTTTCATTTCATCAATTTTGGGTAAAAGAATAGTCATCAGCCACATACCCATCATATTGCCACTTTTTGGCCCATCATGATCTTGCACATACCCTCACTCGATCCTATTAGTGTACAACAATCTTCATATGGTGCAATGTTAGTATCATCCATCAACCAAAAAAATATATGAACTGAAGATGTACCTTCATTACCTGGACCCATCAAAGCATTACACCAGTCGACGATTGATTTTGCATCTGTCAACTTTGCACTATCTTTATAATTTCACTCTTCTCATGCTAATACTTTTTTCATGCATGCTCCTGCACCATCATGCTCCCCCTTCCCATGTCTGGCTTCACAAAAGTTCTACATATGTTGAACACCTATAATGACATGCATCCTGTAGAACCTATAGAACATGCGTGAGTTCTTGAACTATGCTACACAGTTATCAGACCATATTATATGTTGATCATATTCTATGCCCCTTTGAGCCAAACCACTGTAGAACATCTGGAAGCAACCTTGCATGAACTCTCGATAATGCGTGCGATCATCACTAAAGTAAAAGTGGTACTCCCTAAATACCTTCCTTTTCTCATATGTACTATCAGATGCATGAATGAATGCTATGTGCACAAATATCAAAACTTGTGTGGAGTTGTAATATTGTGATCGCACCTCATGTTGTGGCTATAGAGTGTAGTTCTCTGCAAAGTCAACCACAGATACTATGTTTCCAACTGTAGATTTGTCCTTGCATATCTTGAACTGCGTGTCCAACCATCGGGCTCTATGGTTATGCATTGCATACTCAGATAGTATATTGTCATGAAATGTGGTCATAAATTGGTACACTGGAATATTCTCAATAACCAAATCACACCTTTTTTCTTGAGACCCATCTTTTGTAGCATATGCCACTGTTTTATACTTCCTGAACTCTACTAGTTTTTGTCCCACCTCATTTGTGCTTTCCATATGTTGACATATTGGCATACATTGAAAGCCACCGCAACGCTTGCATGAACCATCCAAGCATGTTGTCCTATAGAATATTTGGCCATCCTCTATTTCACATAAATTTTTTGATAAGAACTCTCTTGAAGATTTTGGTGGGGCTTCTATGCCACAATCCTACAAAACATTATTAGTATGTGAATCTAAACATATAGAAGGATAAACATCATAATGGTTAGAAAATTCAATATGTAGTTTGCAACAACAAGTAGTGCGTGTGTGATTTATCTTGACATAAAAATATTTAAGCATTTCAAAAAATATTTGAGAAATACTAATTTGAGGATAATCATTTTCAAATTTTTAAAAAAATTGGGTTTGAGTCATATCCAAAAAATGCTTTGGATGTGGCTCATGATTGCAACTACCAATTCTCCTTCTTACCACATCCCTTTGATTTGGAGATGGCCTTGTGTTATTCTTCCAATACTCTTCAATTAGTGTTCTCAAGGCTTCGACAACTTCTTTATATTTTCGTGACAGTCTCCCTAAGAATTCCCATAATTTATTTGAATGATTGCCCTCAAGTCTTTGCTGCCTTTGAATGGCTCTTGATAAAGTTTTTCTACCAATTCTCATTTTTTCACTAGTATTTTTAATTAGATGAGATCTCTTTGTTTTACAACTTACCAAAGTCGATGTAATGACACATCTGGTGACATTACTATCCTTTGAGCTTGAGGTCTTACCCACACTCTCATAAGCATCCATTAGATTCTTCATAATAGTGTCTTCACTTGATGCATTCGATGTTCTCAACCCAAGAGTCTTCATGATGTTCCTATACTTTACACCCTGCATCATTTCAAAAAATAGTTGACATCTTGCAGTCTCAATTAGCCTTTCAAAGAATCATTCCCAAATCTTATCAACATATCTTCTACAAGTGCGTGTTGAAATCTTACCTTCCATGTGCTTCAAAATCTCATTATCAATATTAATCAAATATTTTGGCTTTCTATGCAAAATTCTAGGTGGTGTTCACCTAGGTACATACATCTCAACATTAGGAATTTCATCAATATTTAATTGAGGTGGGCTAGATTGCGTACCTTTGATCAAGAGTGGAGAAGAAGACATACCTTGAGGCTCACATGGGGATGATGGCATACCTTCTTCGTCAATTCTGAGTGATGATGTACTCTCAACTTGAGATGTGTTGGATGGTGTCCAACAATATTCACTTGTGGTACATGGTGTCCCTCCATATTCGCTTGCAGTATATGATGTCTGTCCATATTCACTTGTGCTAGATGGTGTCCCTCCATATTCTCTTGTGCTTAATGGTGTCCCTTCATATTCACTTGTTGTAGAGGGTGTGTCTCCAACTACGATATCTAAATCTGTTTTACGATGATGCTTTCACTTTCATGCCTATTGTGCTACCAATTCCCGTTCTCTTTTTGATGGTTGAGGTTCCTCTACAATCAAGTTGTTTTCATCAATCGTTTCCAATTTATTATTTTCATGATATGATGCCACCCAAACTCTCTCATTTTCTTTCAAGGTTTCGTTCTCTTCATCTATTAGTTTCCTCTTTGTCTTTTTCTTTGGCATGGCAGATAGTTTTATTTGTACCATGGTAATGAGACAAATATTAGTTCCTAAAAAATGTATCCCTTCAAGCTAATTGAAAAATATATTTCATTCAAGGCTTCATTTAAATAATACTTACAATCATCATGTACAAAATTTAACCTAGCATAGACAAATGTGTACAAACTATAGAAGCACTAGGCTGGCCAGAGCACATTTCTAACTAAAAGTGAATAACCATGATGGCGATTCTAAAAACTAATGAGTGTAATGGCATTGTGAGTGTTTGATAAGTTTGTGGTGCAGGAGCACCTTGACAATCTATGCTTCCATTTTGAAATTTGATTCAATTTTGGGTATCTTCATGTTGTAAGAGGGTCATTAAAGAAATTTTCCATGTACCAATTATATGCTTTCAAAGTTGGTTGTTTGTTAGTTATTGGCTCGAACAGAGGAGTTTTGTTCATTTTGAAATCCATTTTTATGATAAAAAAAACGTTGTTTTTCATAAATTCACTGGTTTATTTGCATTCTCCTGCACTTGTACAGATCTCTACAGCCTCCCCTTGATAAAAAAAAATATAATATTGTAGGCACATGTCTTAACTCTCTAATGTATGAGTTTTGAGGGCTTAAGAGTACGTTTGAAGGGAGCAATTGACAATTTTTTGAAACTGCTCACTTCAAGCCACTCAAGGGTTTGAGTAGGATTGAATTATGAAATGACCATCCCACCTACTGTTATGACTTTTTTCTCAGTGAGATGGCATGTACATTTTTATATTAGGGTCTTTTATTTTTTAACATGCATTGGAATGAAACTAATGACAATAGAATGGGGTTCTTAGGCTGAAACAAGCACTTTTCCATGAGAATTTGAGGAACCAATGAGTGATTTTGAAAAAGTGTTGAAGGAGTGGTCTATGTAATGAATGTTTGACCTTGTGCGGGGTATTTTGAAGATTTTTGATGCTTTGGAATGGCCTGGTAAGGCTCGGGTATAGGAGTTTCTATAAACCCTCCCTCTTTGCATTGAAAAATGGGGTTTTTGTATTGGAAGCCTAGTTGAGTGGGTAAAGTCCTAAGACCTAGAAAATATCTTGTTTTGAGACCTAATTAAAGACTTTTTTTGGTTTGGAAGTTTGGTGTGAGGATCTAAGGGTAGTTCCTTTGTAAAATTGGCCTACTTGGAGGCCTAAAATAGTGAAAAGGTCAGTTTTCTTAAAGTTGTCCCAAATGAGTCATGTGATGGGTTAAGGTTTGTATTTCAACTCTAAAATGGGTGTTACAATAATTCTTTTATTTTCCTAGTGTTTTGGAAATTTTTGGAGTTAAGGGCCCAAAACTGGTTTTGCAAATTAACTAGATTCCAAGGGTGAAATGTGGGAAATAGTGTTTCTGTTTGTTGTCCAACTTGGAGGAGTTTTGGGATTCGTCCATTAGGCCTTTTTAATATTTTTAGATGCCTCTTGAAGGAAAGTTGACATCTTGAATTGTTTTTGGTCCTCTAACTTTGCATCAAAAATGAGTATCACAGTTTGAAGTGTGTGCATGGTTTGGGAGATATATGTGACAGTTCGCAGATGCTTGGCTACTAGTAATGTGGACCGTGAACAAAGGAACTAAGTTTTTGTGTAAGGGAAGACTTCTAAAAGGTTTCATTTTTTTGTACTAACTCAAACAAGGATTTATTTAGCAAATAATGGTTTGGTTGTGCCTTAAGAATTATAGTTTGTGTTTGTAAACAATGGTGCCATTATGGAAGATTTAAGACAACTTGTGAATGACATAATCATTGGTTGATGTTTTGAGGAACCTAGTTCATTTTAATTAGTTATTTTCAAGATTTTCAAGGTGTTTTGAAGGTCCTTAAGGAATTGGGAACTCTTAATGCTAATTTGAGTATATTAATCAAATGTTTTGTGAAGGGAAATATAGTTGAATAAGTGTGTCAAGAAAGGTGTTGATTTCTTCCTTTGTACTGCATCAGTTTGTGCAGAGGTATTGGAAGGTGTTTGGACACTTCATAGGAATGGGAGAGGCTTGGATTTGTCTTAAAGGATGAATTTTGGTGAATGGTTCTGAGTTTCTAATCAACTTCTAATGTTTTATGATGGTTAATCTATTTTTTTGAGTCTGACAAAGAGTTGAAACCAAGTTCTAATTTTTTTATGAAAAGATGATTGAATTTGTTTGTTGATCCTCTTCAATTTAAGTTAGGGTCAGAACTACCCTTGATGATTTGTGGATCCTAGTAGATGATTTGTATCAAGTTTATAATGGTAATTGGCAAGTGCATATAATTGTGTATATAATGGTAATTTAAATTGTGCATTGACAACATAAGGTTATAATGACAAACAAAAATGAAAGCAAGCCATAATAGAATGAAAGAAAATGTGTAACGACTTCACATACCTAAAAATCCAAACTTTCAATCGGAGGAGTTCAACCCAATTATGTAGCCTTAGCTTCTTCTTTCTTCAAACTCCACAACAATTTGACTTGTTCAAAAGCTTGTTCCCCCCCAAACTTCAATTGTATATCAATTTTCAATGGAATTCAAACTTCAATTGATATTATATGTCTTTCAACATGGAAACTCTGCTATTTCATGCAAAGGTGGTGGAAAGATCAATGAAAAGGTGATGGAATGTGAGAAACATGCTTGCACACTTCACAACATCATCAAAAAGCTGCTTTTTATTGGAGCATGCACAAAACTAGGGGAATATGCAGACCGTGGGCCTTGAAATCACGGGTATATAGAGTTTATTACCATTTCTAGAGGAGTAAAACACGATCTCACGTTATAATGCGAGCGGGTTATGTGAAATATGGTTTTCTTAGTATATTTCTTTTCTCCCTCTTTGTCTTTACCCTCTATCCTAATTCTACATCTGTCCCCTATAGAGGAGATAGAGGTGAGTGTGTGTGTGTGTGAGAGAGAGAGAGGTAGAGGGAGAGTGGGAGAGAGAGAGGGAGGGAGAGGGAGGGAGGAAGGGAGAGGGAGGGAGGAAGGTAGGGAGGGAGGGAGAGGCAGAGGGTTAGAAAGAGATAGTGGGAGACATGGAGATAAATAGGGAGGGAGAGAGGAGGAGAGTGGGAGAAAGAGAGCATGGGAGAGAAAGGGAGAGAGAGGGAGGAGAGGGGTGGGAGAAATATGGAGAGAGGGAGGGAGAGGGATAGGGGGAGAAATAGAGAGTGGGAGAGAAATAGGGAGAGAGGGAGGGAGAGGGAGTGGGAGAGAAAGAGGGAGAGAGGGAGGGAGAAGGACAGGGGGAGAAAAAGATAGTGGGAGAGATGGAGATAGAGAGGGAGGGAGAGAGGGGGAGTGGGAGAGAGTGGGAGAAGGGGAGAAATGGAGAGAGAGAGAGTGGGAGAGAGAGGGGGAGAGTGGGATAGAGGGGAGGGAGAGAGGGGAGAGTGGGAGAAAGAGAGAGGGAGAGAGTGGGAGATAGAGTGGGAGGGAGAGAGGGGAGAGTGGGAGATAGAGAGAGAGGGAGAGAGGGGAGAGTGGGAGAAAGAGAGAGTGGAGAGAGGGAGTGGGAGAGTGGGAGAAGGGAGAGTGGGAGAGAGTGGGAGTGGGAGAGTGGGAGAAGGGGAGAGTGGGAGAAAGAGAGAGGGTTGAGGGATTAGGGTTGAGAGATATACCCTCAACCCTCAACCCTCAACCCTTAAACCCTAATCCCTAAACCCCTATACCCTCTTAATCCCTGAACCCTCAATGCTCAACCCTCAACCCTTCAACCCTAATTCCTCTACCCCTATACCCTATTAATCCATCAACCCTAAATGCTCAACCCTCAACCCTTAAACCCTAATCCCTCTACCCCTATACCCTCTTAATACTTGAACCCTCAACCCTCAACCCTTAAAACCTATACCCTCAACCCTCAACCCTTAAACCCTAATCCTTGAACCCCTATACCCTCTTAATCCCTCAACCCTCAACCCTTAAAACCTAATCCCTGAACCCCTATTGTTGGTCTGTGGTAGCCCTCGAAAACGGGGGTTCGGGGGTGGTAGCCCCCGAGAAAATTTGTTGTCCTACTTTTTCGCAAAATTACCGAAAAAGGGAAAAAACTCCAATTTTGTATAACCCTAATTTATAAATGGTTTGGGATAGAGTTACAGTATTCATAAGAAACTCGCGATTATTCATGATATTGTAATAGGGTTTTGTATTGATTAATAATATCATTGGATGGTTGCGGTTTGGTGGATGTAGCCAACATTGGGTGAACCACGTTAAATTCTCTGTGTTATTTTATGTGTGTTTTATTTCCTAGTTTATGTGATAAAATCTACATTAATATTTTAGATATCTGCCTTCAAAACCTAACACCTATACCCTCTTAATCCTTGAACCCTAAACCCTCAACCCTTCAATCCTAATCCCTGAACCCCTATACCCTCTTAATCCTTGAACCCTCAATGCTCAACCCTCAACCCTTAAACCCTAATCCCTCAACCCCTATACCCTCTTAATCCCTCAACCCTCAACCCTCAACCCTTAAACCCTAATCCCTCAACCCCTATACCCTCTTAATCCCTTAACCCTCAACCCTCAACCCTTAAACCCTAATTCCTCAACCCCTATACCCTCTTAATGCCACAATCCTCAACCCTCAATCCTTAAACCCTAATCCCTGAACCCCTATATGCTCTTAATCCCTAAACCCTCAATGCTCAACCCTCTACCCCTATACTCTATTCATCTGTCAACCCTCAACGCTAAACCTTCAACCCTTCAACCCTAATCCCTCTACCCCTATACCCTCTTAATTCCTCAACCCTCAACCCTCAACCCTTAAAATTTAATCCCTCAACCCCTATAACCTATTAATCCCTAAACCTTAAACCCTAAACCCTTAAACCCTAACCCGTAAACCCTCTACCCTCTACCGTCAATCCTCTACCCTCTACCCTCAACCCTAATCCCCCAACCCTTAAACCCACTTAGTAAACTCTCTACCCTAATCCTTCAACCCTCTTGACCCTTAAACCCTTAACCCTTAAACCCTTAAACACTCAACCCTAAATATTCGACCCTCAACCCTCAACCCTTAAACCCTAAATTGTTAAGCCCTCTACCCTCTACCCTCTACCCTCAACCCAATACTCTCTACCCTAAACCCTAATCCCTCAACCCTTATATCGTGAAATCCAAGAAAACTCTCTACCCTAATCCCTAAACCCTCATCCCTTAATCTCTCAACCCCTATAACCTCTATTCTATATATTGGACCCTCAACCCTAATCCCTCAACCCTATACCTTAAACCCTCAATCTTGAACCCTCAACCCTTAAACCCTCTACCCTTTACCCTATACATTAAACGTGCAACCCTCAACCCTCAATCCTTAAACCCTAAACCCTCTACCCCTTACATTGGACCCATAACCTAATCCTTCAACCATATACCCTCAAACCTATACCCTAAACCCTCTACCCTCAACCAAGTAAACCCTTAACCCCAAACCCTTAAACCTTCTACCCTATACCCTCTACCATTGACCCTATTCCCTCAACCCTCAAACCTTAAACCCTAATACCCTAGAAACCATCAACCCTATAGGTCCTCCACCCTAATCCCTCAACCCATATCACTTTCTCTCTATCTATACATATCACCTCTCCCTCCTACCCTCTCTAATTGTCTCTATCTACCATCTCCCTCTTTCTGCATACCTCTCATTCAATCAATCCATACCACCCTCTCTCGCTCCCTCTATACATCTCTCTTTATGTCCCTCCCACTCCATCCCACTCTCTCCCACTACCTCTCTCTCTGATGTCTCTCTCTCCCACCTCCTCTCTCTCTCAGGTCTCTCCCTCTGGCAACCTACCTAGGTAACTCTCTCTTTGTCTCTCTCCCCTCTCTCTATCTATCCCTCTCACTCCACCCCTCTTTCTCTACCTCTATCAGGTCACTCCCTCCCACACCCTCTCCCTCTCTCAGGTCTCTCATTCACACTCCCTCTCACTACCTATCTCTCAAGTATCTCCCTCTCACCCCCCTCACACTCTCAAGTCTCTCCCTTTGGCACCCTACCTACATAACTCTCTCTTTCTCTCTATCTATCTCTCTCCCCCCCTCTCTTTCTCCCTCTCCCTCAATTCTCTCTCTCCCACCCCCCTCTCTCTCTCCCTCCCTCTATCCCTCCCACCCTACCTAGCTAAGTCCCTCTCACTCCAACCCATTCTCTCCCACTCCCTCTCTCTTAAACTCTCACTTCCACCCCCTCTCCATCTCTCTAGACTCTCTCTCTCTCTCTAAATTCTCCCTTAGTCTAAATACATACATAAATGCATACATACAATCATAATACATATGTACATATAATCTTACATCCATACAAGCATACATACATACATGACATACAAGCATACATGTACATACAAACATACAAATATATCAGTACACATTCAATATATTAGCATTTAACATAAAGGAATACATAACGCGAGCGCATTATAACGCGCTTGCGTTATGTCTTAGTTGACATGTTTCCCGCAAAAGCAAAAACCATGTCAAATGTGAGATATAATGCAAGTGCATTATAACACTCTCACGTTATATCTTGCTTTGGTAATTCCCTAGCCTTAGGCTTGGTATTTTCCTTGGAATACCAACCCAAAGGCTTGGAGGGCATTCCTAATGACCAGAGATGTGTTTTTTAAAAATCTACCATATTTCTCATAATCGAGTTCGTGCTCACTGTCAGGATTGCACGTGGTTCAATATCAAAAAAATCAAACACATGGGTAATGTTGGGTTCTCTCTTAGCTATCCAACTATGTAATTTTTTTCACTTTCTAAAAATGTTAAGTCTTTCATCTATAATTTATTTTATCTGCATGTCTTTTTTTTTCCAAAAAGCAGTGTTTGGTATTTTTTTCATTATAAATTAACCGTTCATCGATTTTTCAAATAAATTACATTTTTAGAAACTAGACTCCATTCTACAATTTTTTTTATTTTTTATTTTTAAAATCAATTAGTTTCCAAAATTTGTAGGGGTAGCACGGCCAAAAAAAAAAATTTCAAGAAATGTCCAATTCACAAATCAGTAAAAATTCAAATATTCATTAAAAAATTATCAAAAAAATTGTGCATAAACTACATACTATTAGCTAACTTTTGACATTGCGATTTTCAAAATACTAAAAAAAAATTCACCATACGAGGGTCATACAAGAGTTGCTATGTTATGTTTTTCGGACAAAAACAACACCAATTTGTGTATGTCCCTTGTTTGAACCCCTTAATCTCAACCATTTTAAAAATAAACTAGTAGTTTAGAAAGTAGACTCGGAGCACTTGAATCCTTTGTTTTTTTCCATCTCAAAATTTTGAGTTTAAGTATCCTCAATTTCACGTCCAAGGTCAGTATTTTCTGATTTCAGAAAAACGTTGTCCACTTAAGTCCCCTTTTTGGGAACCATCTTGGTGCACTTACCCATATGGGGTTGAGGGTATACGGTTAAGTGTATAGGGTACAAATATTAGGGTTTAGGATATTGTGTCTGGGGTTTAGGTTGTACAATTTAGAGTATAAGTTATAGGGTTAAGGGTTGAGGAATAATGTTTAGGGTTTAGGGTATAAGGTTGAGGGTATAGGGTATATACATGAGGGTTGATGGTGTAGGGTTTAGGTTTTATGGTATAGGGGTGATGGTTGATGGATAGTGTTCAAGGTTGAGGTATAGGGTTAAGTGTATACAGTATAGAGATTAGTGTTTAGAATATTGGGTATAGGTTTGAGGGTACAAGGTTGAATGTAGGGTTTAGAGTTTAAGTATATGGTTGAAGGATAATGTTTAGGGTTTAGGTTATAAGGTTGAGGGTATAGGGTATAGGGATGAGAATTGAAGGTGTAAGGTTTATTGTTTAAGGTATAGTGTTGAGGGTTGAGGGATAGGGTTAATAGTTGAGGGTATAGGGTTAATTGTATAGGGTATAGGGTTGAGATTATTAGGTTTAGGGTTGAGGGTTTAAGGTTTCTAGTTTGAGGTTTGAGGCTTTAGGGATAGGGTTTATGGTTGAGGGTTAATGGATTAGGGTTTAAGGCTTTACATTTTAAGGGTCAATGGTTTAGGGTTTAAGGGTTGAGGGCTTAAGGGATTAAGGTTTAAGGGTTGAGTGATAAAAGATTAGTATTAACGTATATGGATGGTGAATTAGGGTTAAGGGTTTAAGTTTGAGGGTATAGGGTTTACGTTAGAGGTTTCACAATTGAGGGATAATGGTCAAGGTTGAGTGTCCAAGTTTAAGTGTATAGGTTATGGGTTTTAAGGGTATCTAGGAGTTGAGAGTTTAGGGTTTAAGGGTTTAAGGTTTGAGGGATTACGATTTTAAGGGTTGAGGAATTAGGGTTTAAGGCATAGTGTCGAGGGTAGAGGGTTTAGGGTTGAAGATTTAATGGTTGAGGGTTGAGGGTTAATTGATTAGGGTTTAATGTTTGAGAGTTTAAGGGTTGAGGATTGAAGGATTAGGGTTGGGAGGGAGAGACTTGAGAGATGGAAAGATGATGGGAGAGAGAGAGCTGAGAGGGAGGGAGAGAGAGACAAAGAAAGATAGAGAGAGAGAGAGAGAGATTTCTCTAGTTAGGGTGTGAGGGAGAGACTTGACAAAGGGCGAGGGGGTTGGAGAGAGAGACTTGAGAGATAGGGGGAGAGAATGAGAGAGTTATCTACTTAGGGTGGCAGTCAGAGGGGATGGGAGGGAGAGACCTAGGATAGAGGGAGAGAGAAGGAGTGGGAGAAAGAGAGAGAGAGAGAGAGAGAGAGAGAGAGAGAGAGAGAGAGAGAGAGAGAGAGAGAGAGAGAGAGAGAGAGAGAGAGAGAGGTATGTGAGAGAGGAAGAGACGAAGAGAGGGAGAGGGGTTAGAGGAGAGACCTAGGAGAGAGGAGTGGAGAGAGATAGAGGGAGGGAGGGAGGGAGGGAGAGAGATAGAGAGAGTTTTCTATAGTTAGGGTGGGAGGAAAAGACTTGAAAGAGGGGTAGGGGGTGGGACAAAGGGAGGGAGGGGGAGAGATAGAAAGAGTTATCTAATTAGGGTGGGAGGGAGAGAGGGATGGAAGGAGAGACCTAGGAGAGAGGGAGAGAGAGGGATTGGGATATTTATAGAGGGAGTGAGTGAGAGAGAGAGATACTTGTGAGAGGGTGAGGGGGTATGAGGGAGAGACCACGTAGAGAGAGAGAGAGTTCTCTAGTTAGGGAGGGAGGGAGAGACTCGAGAGAGGGGGAGGGGGTGGGAGGGAGTGATGAGATAGAGAAAGAGAGAGAGCATTCTCTAGTTAAGGTTGGAGGGAGATACTTGAGAGAGGGATAGAGAGAGAGAGAGGGAGAGAGAGGGGGAGGGGTGAGAGGGAGATATGAGAGAGAGAGAGTGACTGAGTGAGAGATATTTCTCTAATTAGGATGGGAAGTGGATTTTTGTGAGAAGGAGAGTGGTGGGAGAGAGAGACCTGAGAGATAGGGGGATAGATAAATAGAGATATTTGTCTAGTTAGGGTGGGAGGGAGAGACCTAAGAGAGGGAGAGGGGATGGGAGGGAGAGACCTAAGAGAGAGGGAGAGAGGGAGTGGGAGAGAGAGGAAGTGGGTGAGAGATAGAGGGAGTGAGAGAGACCTGAGAGAGGGTGAGGGGGTGTGAGGGAGAGACCTGAGAGAGAGGGAGAGAGAGACCTAGAGAGAGATAGAGATAAAGAGAGAGAGAGAGAGAGAGAGAAAGAGTTATGTAGTTAGGGTGAGAGGGAGAGAATTGAGAGAGGGAGACTTGAGAGAGAGGGAGAGGGAGAGGGAGAGGGAGAGAGAGATATTTCTATAGTTAGGGTGGGAGGGAGAAACCTGAGAGAGGGAGAGGGTGTAGGAGGGAGAGACTTGAGAGAGAGAGAGAGAAAGAGAGAGAGAGAGATAAAGGGTGTGAGAGATATACTTGAGAGAGAGAGAGAGGGGTGGGAGGGATATGAGGGATAGGATTGAGAGAAAGGGGGAGAGAGAGGGAGTGGGAGAGATGGGGTTGGACCTAAATCCTAAGCCATGAAGCATAAATTCTAAACCCTAAAGCTTAAAGCCTAAAATCTAAACCCTAAAGACTAAAGTGTAAACCCTAAACCCTAAATATAGAGAGGGAGAGATAAGGTGAGATATAGAGTAGAAAATGGAGGGAGTGAGAGAGAAAGATAGGGAAGGGAGAGATAAATATAGAGGGAAGGAGTAAGGTTGGGAGATTGAGAAAGATGAAGAGGGAGGGAGAGAGGAAGAGAGAGGGAGAGAGAGAGAGAGGGCGAAGGAGGGAGGGAGGGATACCTAGAGATGGAGAGAGATAAAAACAAAAAGAGGAGGAAGGTTGGGATATTGAGAGAGGGGGAGAGAGAGGGAAGGATGAAGGGAGAGGTAAAGATGGAGAGAGGGATAAATAGAGAGAATTATATAAGGAAGGAGAGATAGGATTGAGGGTTTAGGGTACATTATTGAATGTAGATATTAGGGTTTAATTTTATGGTTGAGGGATAATGTTCAAGATCTAGTTTATAAGGTTGAGGGTGTAGGGTTTAGGATATAGGGATTAGGATTTATGATATTCGGTTAGGGTTTGGGAGAATGAGAGAGAGGGAGAGGGACAGAGAATTGTTCTCGATAGAGAGAGAGAGAGAGAGAGAGAGAGAGAGAGAGAGAGAGAGAGAGAGAGAGAGAGAGAGAGAGATAGAGAGAGAGGGAAATATAGAGAAGTATATATGGAAGGAGAGATAGAGATTAGAGAGGAAATCAGAGAAAGATAGATAGAGAGAGAGAGAGAGGATAGTTGGGAGATTGAGAGAGAGGGAGAGAGAGGGAAGGATTGAGGAAGATCTATATATTTAGAGAAAGAGATAGAGATGGGGATGATGGAGGGACAAGTAAAGAGTGAAAAGAAGAAAAATGTTGTGCTCTCTTTTTTGCATCTAGGGTTTTGGACCTAAAAGTAGAAAGGCCAATTTCCACACTTTTCACTCACGAACAAATCCTTGAGATTTCAATGAAAAGGAGTTTGAAATATGGTGAAGGGACTATTCTAGGGGATGAATGATATCAAATGAGGGGTTCACCACCAAATGCAAACTTGGAAAAGATAATGAGTTGAAAAACACAATGTGATATGCAAAATGACCTAGAAAGATTCAAACAAAATGCAATAAAAATCTATCAAATTGGAAGTTTGAACCTAGAAGATTGAGAAGGTAGAATGGAGGTCTGGATCACTGAAAAATGTACTATAGAAGTTGACTAGGAATCATTCGCCAAGCTAGGTGAATCAATCCAGTTTATGGGAAAATGCACTGGAGCAGGTTTCGGCCAAAAGAGTATCCAAATATATAAAAATCTTGATTAGGCTTGTATAGTGGGACTCATTCACCAATAGTGGTGAATCAGTCGACTTCTACTTTTCTGGAAGTTATGAACTAGATTTTGTGTCTCTCAATCTACTTTGCTCTTTATGACTACTTTTCAGATCTGAATTTGCAAAATACCACATGTAGGTCTTCTCCAAGCTTCTCCAAGGCTTGATGACAACTTTGACAACTTTAGAGACTTGACAACTTTTCTCCAACTTTTCCTCTTGAAAAATCTGCAATCTAGACATACAAATCACACACAAGAAGAGGGAAAAAATTTTTGGGGTTAGAGAATAGGGGTTTTCCTTGGTCAAACCCCTTGTTGGTAATCAAACCTTGAAATGAAAGAAAATGGAAATGGATAATGATGAATGAACAAAGGACAATGTTACAACTCACTGAACCATAAAAAAAACTTAAGGCACTCCAAACATGTAATTAATGGCTCCAATGGATGTAGACTTGGAATATTGCTTGATTTTGATGGATCTTTGAATGAAGCACTTGCTTGAGTCACAAAAACTACATCACCATTGTTATCTCTAAAACAATATGATGCAAGAAATCTTTGACATGATGATTGATGCTTGAAGAGTTCTCTTGAATTCCTTCAATGCTCTTGTGAACTCAATTTTCTATATGGATACTCTTATAAAAGTATTTGGTGAAAATGAGTGAAATAACCTTGTATTTATACTCAACTATGCAAGAATTCCTAAAATTACAACACTACGAGCTGACATTAGATCCAGGAGAATAAAATCCTGGCCAAAATTTGATTTAAATTTGAATTTTGGTCACACGGGACTCATTCCCCCAAGGTGGTGAACGAGTCCCATCACACATAATGTATGGGACCAAAAATGAAAGGTGTCTAGAAATATGTGAAACTTGCATTGGGGCCAAAATTTTCTAGGTGAGACTCATTCTACCAAGGTGGCAAATGAGTCCCAGACACTAAATCTAGGCCACACAAGCTAGGAACACCTGAATTATGATTGGTGTCAAGATTATCCTCAAAATTATGTAATAGATCAGGCTTGTGGATGCACAATAGGGACAATTAAAGCATAAGAAATCCCAATTATTAATGACAAGCCTAGAGGAATGTGAAATAATGTTACAACACTTTACAACACTCCAAATAGGGAAAGATTAATGTTAATTATGATTAAAAATATGTTTATTATGCTTAATTAGTTGATAAAACCCTAGAAAAGTTTGAGAGTGTGTTACAACACTTCACAACACTTTTGAAAGGCACAATTGAAATCCATTAGTTCACAAGGGCCCAAGACCTAATGTGAACATGTTATCCACATTACAACACTAAATCAAGGCAATGCTAAACCAAAATCCACAAGGAGGACCCAAATGAGTGTGAAAAATATCCAAGGGCCCATTTTTCAACAGTACATTTAGCCCCCACTTTAGTGAGAGGATGAACCTACTTCAAACTCACACTAAATTAGACAAAAATGCACCAAGAGGGATTCCAATGTACTAATGCTAGCAAGATGAGACTACAATGATCAAGAGGGATGATCAAGATCCCATGGAAAACCAACATAAGAACAAAGGAACATACATGATAATGATATAAAGTGTTGGATGTTGTAGTTGTCATTGATGTCAACACTATTAGCATTGGTGATTATGAAGGTTGTGTATGTCGAGGATATTGAGAAAATTGTAAAAAATATAGTGCAGCCAGCCAATGGAGCTGAGAAGGTCAGAATGGTGGGAAGATCTTTAAGTTGATAATCTAAAGGTGTGCTTCAAAGGGTTTGTTTCTGAACCTTTCTATTATGTTGTTCAAAAAGTTTAGAGGTTCACATCAATATTTGTGGAAGTTATGAAAATTTGTGTGCCTACAGTTATTTAGTTTATGTAGATGGTGTTCTTGGATGAAGCAGATGTAATTATGGTAATTTCATGTGTTGTGCATGTACTTGTGATGTTCATGGATGAGTCTAGATCATGCTCTATCCTTGTTGTATGTTCCCATTGATCAGAGTGTTCATGATCGGAGATTTTTTGATGTGTGCTCGATTTTTCATGTTTTTGGTCGACATGATGGTGTTAGCATGTTATGGATCCATAAGGATTAATATTTTATTGTTTGGCATGTTTGAAGGTGTTTTTTTGGGTCCCCACTATGTTTTCAGCAACTTGTGTTGGTGTGCATTGAAATTTATTCATGTATTGAGGCCGACATTTGTAATTTATTCTTTATTTGTGGTTGATTGAATAGTGAATGTAAATATGTGTAGCAGATATATATATGAGATTGTTTTCCTCATTTAGAGGCAATTCTCAGAGTGTAAAAGTGATGTACATGTGTGAATAAAGGTTAAATCATTCAAGAGCATAATAGATTGTGAAGAAGATTGAGCAGAGTGTGGAAGAGTGTGTAGAAGTTTTTGTGCACCTAACTGGAATGATAATTAGGCTTTTGAAGAAGATAATTTCTCAGTTCAACTTCATCATATGGATTTAATCTAATTATTGTATGTAAGGTAGTGAGCCTTCCCTCTGAGCAATATTCTATAGGTAGTGCGCCTGAATGCAAGTGCATTCCTTTTTCATTCTTCATTATACTTCTAACAGGGTATAATCTTGTGGGCTAACATCCACCATGGTTTTTCGCCTAATAGGGTTTCCACATATAAAATCTTGGTGTCCATGTGTCTTTGATGTGTTGTTGATTTATGCTTACATTGTTAATTACCAGATCTGAGATTTAAGGTTGATTAATGTTGTATAAGTTTGATTTTGGTAACAACTGATTCAACCCCCCCCCCCCCTTTAAGTTGTTTGGTATCAGAGCTAGTTCCTTTGAAGAAGCCTAACAACTTGAGGTGATCCAATATGACATCATACATGAAGGATAGTCCTAGATTCGATGGTACAAACTAATCTCTATGAAAAGTCAGAATGGAGTGTCATTTGAAGTGCATTGGTGAAACCTTCTGGAAGATTAAACAAAGTGCACACACTATTCCTCAAAATGGTCCCTCCTCTGAAGATGAGCTCAAGCAAGAATAATTTAATACCAGGCAAATAGAAGAATTTTTGAGTTCTTTGACGGATTCAGAGATGACAAATGTGATAGGACTGAAGACTGCATACCAGATCTAGAAAAAGTTGGAAACATTGTATGAAGGAGATGCACTAGTGAAAGTGCTAAGCTACAAAATCTAAAAGGAAAGTGGGAAAAATTGAAGATGAGTGAAGATGAGAACATCCTCTCTTTCTCTCAAAAGATAAATGAACTAATGTTGAGCATTAGATGTGTCGGTGGAGTCTTAGATGAAGAAGATATTGTGTTTAAGATACTTAGATATGTGTCCTCTTCCTACAAAACAAGAGCTCATGCTATTGATGAACTCAAGATAGTGAAAAATATCACAAGAGACATGTTGATTGGAAAACTTGTTGCATTTAAATTGAGTGAATTTGGTGAGTCTACTCCTAAGATTGAATCCTCTTTCAAGGCTATCGTATCCGGGAAAAGAAAGCAGAGATATGATTTGGGAGAGAGCTCCAAGAGAACACTCAAGTATGAAGATGAGATGAAGCAAATCGAAGATGAAGAAAATTAATTGGAAGAACTGGAAGTATTGATTGTGAAAAGAGAATCAAGAGGTCATGGTAAGTACAAAGTAAAGTTACCTATTAAATGTTTTTCTTGTAGTAAGATAGGTCCTTCTGCATCTAGATGTCCTGAAAGATTTTCAAAGTACAAACCTGAGAAGACTAGATTTCAAAGGAAGTGTTACTATGTTGAAGAAGGTGTAACTAATTGAGAATTTGATAAACAAACTAGAAATGAAGATGAATGGGTATTTATTCCTATCAAAGAAAATGTTCACTTGTCCACTGAATCTACTAGTAATGTGAATGTTGAGAAATCTCTTGCAGAAAAAATTGAAGAAACATATGAGTGGGTAATTGATAGTGGATGCTTACATCATATGAATAATGACAAAAGAAAGTTTGTAAGCTTGGAAAAATATGATGGTGATGTTTAAGATTCAGAGACAACACTTCTGGTGTGATTCGTGGTAGAGGCATTATTTCTTTTGGTGGTAAGCATAATGTTAATGATGTTCTTAATGTAGAAGGCTTAAAGAATAATTTGTTGAGTGTTGGAAAAATGGTAGACAAGGGTTACAATATGCAATTCAAGGATGGTAAGCGCAAAATAAGGGGAAGTTATGGAAACATGATTGCTTCAGGTACAAAGACAAGAGGTAATATCTTTCATTTGAGTGTTTCTAGTGAAAGTTGTTTGATTGCTCAAATTGATGTAAGCTAGTTATGGCATAGGAGGTTGTGTCATGTGAACTTTGATAACATTGTCAAGATAAGCTCTACTCAAGCATTTAGATATCTTCCTAAGTTAGTGAATCCTACTAACAATATGTGAAAGGAATGTCAAATGGGAAAGAAAACAAGAAATTATTTTCAGAGAAAAAATTATAGCTCTAATGGAGTACTGGATTTGATACACGTTGATCTATGTGGTCCATTTAGAATCAGAAGCCTACAAGGTGAAAGGTATTTTATGTTTCTCATTTATTATTATTCTAGAATGATATGGGTTGCTTTATTAAGAGAAAAACATGAAGCATTAGAAAATTTCAAAAGTTTTAAAGCTATGGCAGAGAATGAGATAGGCCAAAAGATCAAATGTCTAAGGTCAGAAAAAGGTGGTGAATTCACCTCCTAGGAATTCAATTCTTTTTGTGAATATCATGGAATCCAAAGATAGCTATCTTCTCCCTGGAACCCTCAACAAAATGGAGTTGTTGAAAGAAAGAACATAATCATTCTAGACACTGCTAGAAGAAAATGTTCCTCATTTCTACTTTAGAGAAACTATAAGTATTGTTGTGTATACCATTAATTGGGTGAATGTCAACAATAATTTTGGTAAGACACCTTTTGAGCTATGGTTTGGTTATAAGCCTACTATCAAGTATTTCAAAAAATTTGGAAGAAAATTCTACATCACAAGAGATGATGATATAGGAAAGTTTGATGCTAGAAGTGATGAAGGAATCTTTCTAGGATACTCTACTAAAAGAAAAGCTTATTGTTTCCTTTAATAAGAGGTTGAAGAGAATAGTTGAAAGTGCAAATGTCAAAGTTGATGAGAATATTGGTAAACCATCCAGATCTAGTGGATATGATTCAGATGATCAACATGATAGTGCTAACAATGGAAATGATGTTCAGGTACAAAATCAACTTCAAATTGTTTTGGTGAACCAAGGAAATCAAGAAGAAGAAACTGGAAAGTGAAAAAGAAAGAACACAAGAACAAGAGGTTAGAGAAAATCTTAAAACCCCTATGTATGTGAGGCGAAATCATTCTGATAGCCAGATCATAGGAGATAAGAGTAAAGGTGTTCAAACTAGAAGAATAATTTTGGAAGAATACTGTCTAATTTCTAAAGCTAAGCCTAGAAATATCAATGAAGCATGCAAGGATGAATATTGGATGGAATCCATGAAAGAAGAACTAATGCAAATACAGAAAAAAATGATACATGGAATCTTGTTCCTAGACCTCAGAACAAAAATGTGATTGGAACCAAGTGGGTATTTTCGAACAAGCTGAATGAGCAAGGTGATGTGGTCAAAAACAAAGCAAGACTGGTTTGCAAAGGGTACTCACAGATGGAAGGTATTGATTTTGAAGAAACTTTTGCTCCTATTTCTAGAATTGAAGTTGTACGATTATTTCTTGCTTATGCTACTTTTAAGAATTACAAATTTTATCAGATGGATGTAAAGTCAACATTTTTGAATGGTGAATTAGAAGAAGAATTTTATGTTGAACAACAAGATGGATTTTAGTTGACTGATGAAAAGGATGTGGTATGCCAATTGAAGAAATCTCTATATGGACTTAAGCAAGCTCCTAGAGCTTGGTATGCTCAATTGGATAAATACTTGTTGAATTTTGGATTCAATAAGGGTACTGCTGACAACAATATGTATTTCAAGTTGGATCAGAATAAAGAACTGATCATTGAAGTATTTTTTGGTGATATTATTTTTTAAGGTGATGATGATTTGTGTATGAATTTTACCGATGAAATGAAAAGTGAATTTGAAATGTTAATGATAGGAGAGCTGAAATTATTTTTAAGATTTCAAATCACTTAGTTAGATGATGGAATTTTGGTATCTTAGTCTAAGTATGTGAAAGAGTTACTAAAACATTTTGGCATGGAAGATTCAAAGCTAGTTGGTACACCAATGGTAACCAGATGCAAACTTACATAGAGCGATGATTCTCCTAAAGAAAATAAAACAAGATATAGGTCAATGATTGGTGGATTACTCTATTTGACTCAGACTAGGCTACATATAATGAATGTTGTATGCATGGTTGCTAGATTTCAAGTTGATCCTAAAGAGTCTTATGTGACTGTTTTGAAAATATTTTTTAGATACCTGAAAGGGATAGTTGATATTGGTATTTAGTATCCTAAGGATGATGATCTTATCCTAAGTGCTTTCACTTACACTGATTGGGCATGAGATGTATATTATAGGAAGAGTACCAGTGGCAGTGCATTATTCTTAGGAAAGAAGTTGGTATCTTGGCTAAGCAAAAAGTAGAACTTAGTTTGATTATCTACTGTTGAGGTAGAATATATTGTTGCTGCAAATAGTTGTACCCAAGTGTTGTGGATGAAGCAAATGTTGAGAGTTTTCATAATTGAGTATGAAGAACCCATTGCCATATTGTGTGACAATTCAAGTGCCATTAACATTTCTAAGAATCTAGTGTTGCATTCAAAGACAAAGCATATATCCATCAAATATTACTTCGTAAGAGACAAAGTAAGTGACAAAGAAGCTAGATTGGAGTACATATCTACCAAGAAGAAAATTGCAGATATCTTCACCAAGTCATTGCCTAAGGATAATTTTGAGTACATCAAAGGAAATTTAGGGGTGATTTCCCCTCCTGATCAAAACTAAGATGCAGGTATTTGTATCAGTTTGTGAATTTATAGCCATATCTTGTTCTAGATTGATGTTGTGGTGGTTGCTACTCAGGGGAGTAGTCAAATGATTCAAATTTGTGATCAAAGAATGTGTACCTTTTCCATTTATGTCAAAGGGGGAGAGAAGAGAAATGTGAAAAATATAAGAAGAGAAGGAAATAGGAAAGAGTGCACAATCTCAAGGGGAGATTGTTGGAGAAGAGTTAGGTGGGTTGATGGTATTATTTTTCACATCATGTGTTGCAATCAATGCAAAAGGGGGAGGTTGTTGGATGTTGTGGTTATGTTGCTGATATGTGGTTGTCATTGATGTCAACACTATTAGAATTGGTGATTATGAATGTTGTATGTATTGAAGATATTGAGAAAATTATAAAAAATATAGTGCAGGCAACCAGTGGAGTTGAGAAGGTTAGAATGGTGGAAAGAGCTTTAAGTTGCTAATATGAAGGTGCGCTTCAAAGGGTTTGTTGTTGAACCTTTATAGTATGTTGTCCAAAATTTTTAGAGGTTCGCATCAAGATTTTTGGAAGTTATGAAGATTTGTGTGCCTACAATTATTCAGTTTTTGTTGATGGTGTTCTTAGATGACGCAGATGAAATTTTGGTAATATCATGTATTTTGCATGTACCTATGATGTTCATGGATGATTCTAGATTGTGTTCTATCCTTTTTGTACATTCACATTGATCAGAGTGTTCGTGATTAGAGATTTTCCGATGTGTGCTTGATTTTTCATGTTCTTGGCCGACATGATGGTGTTAGCGTGTTGCAGATCCATGAGGATTAATATTGTATTTTTTGGCATGTTTGAAGGTGTTTTTTTGGGTCCCCACTATGTTGTGACCAACTTGTGTTGGTGCACATTAAAATTTATTCATATATTGAGGCCGACAGTTGTAATTTATTCTTTATTTGTGGCCGACTGAATAGTGAATGTAAATCTGTGTAGCAGATATATATATATATATGAGATTATTTTCCTCATTTAGAGGAAATCCTTAGAGTGTAAAAGTGATGTACATGTGTGAATAAAGGTCAGATCATTCAAGAGTAGAGAAGAGTGTGAAGAAGATTGATTAGAGTGTGGAAGTGTGTGTAGACATTTTTGTGTGCCTAACTGGAACTGTAATCAGGCTTTTGAAGAATCTAATCTCTTAGTTCAACTTCATCAGATGGATTTAATTCAGTTATTGTATGTAAGGCAGTGAGCCTTCCCTCTGAGCAGTATGCTCTAGGCAGTGTGCCTGAATGCAAGTGCATTCCTTTTTCATTCTTCATTATACTTTTAACAAGGTATAATCTTGTGGACTAACATCCACCATGGTTTTCCCCTAACAGGTTTTCCACATATAAAATCTTGGTGTTCATATGTCTCTGATGTGTTGTTTATTTATGCTTGCACTGTTAATTATCAGATCTGATATTTAAGATTGAGTAATGTTTTATAAGTTTGATTTTGGTAACAACTGATTCACCTCTTAGTCGTCTATCCTTGTTTTACCAACAATAAAGAACAATGAAAAGGCCAATCATACACTACCAAAGATGAAAAAGAGAAAAAAGAAATAAAATAGGGTTGTATCAAGCTTCGATCATTTTTCCATCTCAATGTAGATCATATCTAGGTTGTTTGTCTGAAAAATGCATACTCACTTTGAGGTGACAAAACTCCTAGTTGTCCACCAAGTGAGAAGTCCTAAGAGGTGAGAAACATACACTCATGGCTGGTATGTACTCACACACACATGCAAGTGGCTATGGGGAAAGTCATAACTCGGACTGGGCTTCCCGCTTAACCATACCAAAGTTATACCTCCAGATAAATTTAATAAGGCACGACTGAAAAATTATTTTCGAGCTTCATGCGACAAGAAAAACTTTATATGCTCGGAGCTCATGAACAAACAAGATGGATCCACATGCATGGAAATTAAGTTATGCAAGGTGGCCATATAATTACAAATGAAAAATGCAAAAATATGAAATGTTCAAATAAGTCTTGCTTAGTTCATGCAAGTTCTTTAACTTAGGGAACATTGTAAGTAATGTCTCCAAGAGAGAACCAATCAAAGAATAGAATTTTCGCAACTTAGGGGGTGCAGTGTGTCACATGAAGCCACTAAGAGGAATGCAATATGCTAAGAGAGATCATGCTCATGAAGGAAATTACACCTATTTTCATCCACAAAGAAACAAATGTGTCATATGAAGTAAGAAGGTTGCATTAAGAACCATGAAAAGGAAAAATACAAAAGAATAATGCCAATGTATGCTCCCACTTTAAAGAAATTGTCAAACACCATACTGTGAAAAATTACTTTAAAGTAGCAAATGAAAAATTCAAATAAGAAGGAAGACATGAGAGCCAGCTAGGAAAGCCCTATGCCAAGCCATATGTTTCTGAGTAAAGCTATGTCATGCGAGAGATAAATAAAAGAGAGGGGTTTCCCCCAAAATGAAAACACCAAACACATAAGGGATATATGAATTTTGGTTTATTATGTTCTTTTTTGCAATATTTTTAGAGAGCTCGAAACTTTCATCATCCCCCAAATACACATAGAATTGAAAGAATGACACAAAGAGATCAAAAATAAAGAAAAATTGTTTGGGTCAACATGGAAGAGACATAGGGTGTCTCGACACCTTGCATCATCCCCAAAAGGAAAACAAAAGAAAAAGAAAAAGATGAAATAAAAAGGAGAAAGAAAATGAAAGCCTTTTGGGTCAACATGAAGGAGACATGAATTTCTCGATGCCTTGCATCATCACAAAAATGAAAACACAAGAAAAAGATAAAGATGAAATGAAATGCATGACATAGAGAAGAATATAGGAATTCTACAAAGAGAGAGGAAACAAAAATTCACAGGGGATCACATCATGCACATGCAATCACACAAAGGAAAAACATGAAGGACAAATGATGAAAAAGACTAGTAAGGAAAATGCGAGTCAACCTATGAGCAAGTCATCTTCTTCCCAATCGTAGTCTATGTATATCAAAGGAAGGAAACTAGCCAGAGGGACAAGAGTAAGTTCTGAACTAGGAGAATCACTAGGTTCAACACTCTTATATAAGATCTGTCATTTAAGCTCATGGAAGAGGAAAACAATGTATTCAATTCCTTATGCATCTCTTCATCAATTTTGGCAACCTTGTCATCATAATCTAAGTTGATCACAATAGGAGGTCGAAGGATAATGTCCATAGAAGATTCTAACTCTTGTAGTTGAGGTTGCATTGAATTTTCTTGATTCGATTGGGGAGGAGGGTCATCATGCATTTCTTTAAAGTCACGTTTGGATCTTGATTTTCTTTCTTTAATTAATCATGTGACTTGCGAGGAAGGGCATGACATCTAGGTCTACACTCTCTAGAACCTCTATTTATTTTTGTTTTGTTTTAAATTTGAAATTATGTTGGAGTGGGTTGGTCAACCATTGGTTTCTTTTCTTCCCTAAGGGGAGGAACAAAAGGAACCATGAGAGGTTTTTCAACCGCTTTCTCTTTGACTTTGTAAACTTGTTCTATTCTGGGAGGTGTGGTAGTGTTGGTTTCATGGTTTCTTGGTCACTTGTAAGAGGTAGGTGAAGTTTATGTTTTAAGTTGGTCTTGGTTGGTTGTGTCTTGTTTAGGTTTAAGCATGGTTTCATCAAGGATGGGAGGTTCAGAGGTGGATGGTGACATTCTTCAGAGAGATAGTTATGCTATCTTCTTTGCCTTGAAATTTTGATAGGACAAGAAAAATAAGTCTTCTCTTAGCTTTATAGGTTCCATGGGCTCAAGCCAAAAGGAATCTAGGGAAAAATTTCCTTTAGATGACAAGGGCTTAAAGCCACTATGGTGAACAATGAATATCTCATTTTCAAAGAGAAACTTTAAGCATTTATGCACAACTTAAGGGACAACTTTCATGGAGTGAAGCCATGGGTGGCCTAGCTTCACATGAAATTGGTCTGACTATGTCATAATGGAGAATGTAACATCTAATGTTTTTGGTCCTATTTGTAATGGTAAGGTGATCAATCCAATCATAGGGCACACAAAGCCATTGTGTGTATTCATCCATGCTTTTAGTTTATCATATTTATCTTGATAGAGTTCATGCAAAAGTATAAATTCCTTGGTGATCACATTCTCTCCACAAGTAGGATCTATTAGTATCCCATTAGTGGGCCTCTCATAGATATGACTAGCTATGTAGAGAGCAACATCAGGTAAATGTTGAGGTATATCCCTAGAGGAGAAAGCAATATCAAGTAGACTCTTAGTTTGTCCCTTATGAGGGATGATTTTTATCACCCCTATCATTTCATCTATAGGATTGACATTGATAGAATTAGTTAGAAAAAAATTATTGTTTTCATCGGTTGTATCAACATTCATCACATCATTCTTTGGAGTTTCGATAGCTTTGAAAAATGAAATAGTATATTTTGGCATGGGATTGGTGAGAATTTGTAAGTTTTGGTTCGGAGGGGCAATGGAATTATTGCCTTGATCGCTAACACCTCCAATGGATACATGGCTAGAATCAATGAGGTCTTGCACAAGATGTTTAAGATGCTTGCAATGTTTTGTGTCATGTCCATTTTGTCGAGATAGTGGCAATAAGTATTTGATTTAAAGATCACGGGTAAAGGCTTATTAGGTTTGGGTGTTTTGATGGGAGGTAAGCTAATCATTTGTTGGTTTAGAAGTTGGGACATGGTATTATGAAGGGTATCAGGTAAGGGAGTGAATTGTCTTTTTGGATCTCCATAACTAAAGGGCACCATGGCTTTGACAGAAAACACATGGTTATTGACATTTGGAGTTTTTTTTGAGGGGGGATGAATTCAAGGAACCCTTTATTTTTTTTTCTAAAAGGTTGGGAACTATTTTCGTGAGTGGGCTTGGATCTCTCAATTCGGCTAGAAGTGGACTTTGTATCTCGACTACAAACCAGATTTTGATAATCATGGAGGGTAGTGTACAAGTGCATGAAAGATTGGAATTTCATTATGGTAAGTTTGTCTTGGATTTTTCTTTACAAATTTTCTATGAACATCTTTTGAAGGTGTGGTTCGGGGATCTCGATATTGACTTGGGAATAAAGTGATTGATAGCATGAGATAAATCTAGTTATCTTTTATCCCTCCTTTTGCTTACATCTCATCAAGCTAGCCAAGGTCATCTTGGAATTCATATGCACTTGGAAGTAGTTTATAAAGGCTTCAACAAGTTCATTGAATGAACAAATTGATTTATTCGGTAATGAAGAGAACCACTCCAAGGTGGTATCTTTTAAGGTCCTAGGAAAGAGTTTTGCCAGCAGTTTATCATCAAGGACAAAGTCACTACATAAGGAAGTGTAGGCATTAACATGGTTAGAAGCATTTCCCTTCCCTCCATATTTCTCAAATCTAGGCACCTCTATACCTTGTGGAATAGATGTTTGTAATATCTCCAAGGATAATAGACTTATTTTGACATAATATGTGGGTGGGCCATTTTTATTTTGGTTTATGGTGGAGATTTTATTTTGAAGTGATGACATGGTTTGAAAAAGTTGAGTTATGGGAGGGTCATTGCTTGTGTTATGAGATGGAAGTGAAAGTGGTGATAGAGTGTATGTGTTTTTGGGATAAGTGAATGAAATTATTATAGGTGGTAAGGTAGGAGATATAACTTGCGATGTCACATAGGAACTAGGGATGCTAGTAGGAATACCCAAGGAAAGAATCACATTAATATCTTGTTGCATTGTTGTTGCGACTTGGGGAGGGGTGTAGGTAGGGATTGAGGCTATTATTGTGGGAGGAGGAATTTGAGTTCCTCCTTGGCTTGGGACATTGTTTGTGGGTAAAGGAAAACTAGTGTTTGGGGAATATATTTGATAAATATTTGCACTATGTTTTTCACAAGGTCAATGCCATATTCATTTTCAAGCATACAATGAATGTTTTCTATTGTAGGAATTATAGTAGTTGAAATGTTTTCAAGGCTTATTTGATGTTGTAAGTTTACTAGGTACTCATGAATGTGGATTATGTTTTATTGTGGGATACTATAATTCCTTGGTTCAACTTGCAAGCTACTTGAAGGAAAAGAGTTGCTAAGGGTGTTATCCATGCCTAGTGTACTAGTGTCAATACTAGGAGTGCAAGCTCTAGATAACCCAAGATCCACAACGATTGTGTGATTGCAGGATGAAATGAGTCTCAAACTTCTTCTCACTATGGTATTACCAATAGGACATCAAACACTCATGCAATGGATACTAACTACGGGGTGAGTGCAAATTCAATGTAACCTAATGAGAATGAAATACTTATAATTGAAATTTTGGAAAGTAAAACTGAAATGCAAAAACAACAAACAAAAACTCAGAAAATGAACTGTAAATGCTAGAAAATGCAGTGAAAAATATGCAAGGGGAATTATTCACCCAAGGTGGTGAATGAGTCCAAGTAGTGATTTTTTAGAATGTTTTTAGAATTTTAGAATTGAATCTTATGAATTTTATGTTTTATGATGGCAATCTGTGATGCAAATGTAGAATTTTACTCGTTTTCACTTAAATTAAGTGCAATAATGCATACTAATGAGCTTTTCACTAATGCAAAAATTGAAACCCTAGAATGCAAATTAACTAATGCAAGACCTAATGCAATGTTAATGCAAGATAAATCTAAGATGTAAATGCACTCAAAATCAGAATTATGATGTTTTAAATGTAGGTTCACCAAAATGAAAAGGTGAAAAATAGGGGGGCTCTCTTTTTTGCATCTAGGGTTTTGGACTTAAAAGCAAAGAGGCTAATTTCCACACTTTTCACTCAATAAAAAACCCTTGAGATTCCAATGCAAAGGATATTGAAATATGGAAAAGGGACTATTCTAGGGGATGAATGATGTCAAATGAGGGGTTCACCTTCAAGTGTAAACTTGGAAAAGATAATGAGTTGCAAAACACAATGTGATATGCAAAATGACCTAGAAAGATGAACAAAATGCAATAAAAAACTATGAAACTGGAAGTGTGAACCTGGAAGATTGAAGGTAGAATTGAGGTCTGGATCACTGAAAAATCTACTACTGAAGTTGACTAGGACTCATTCTCCAAGCTAGGTAAATCGGTCTAGTTTTGGGGAAAATGCATTGGGGCAGGTTTTAGCCAAAAGGGTATACAAATCTATAAAAATCTTGATTAGGCATGTATAGTGGGACTCATTTACCAATAGTGGTGAATCAGTCCACTTATTCTTTTTTGGAAGTTCTAAACTAGATTATGTGTCTCTCAGTCTGCTTTTCTCTTTATGACTAGTTTCTAGATCTAAATCTACAAACCACCTATAGGTTTTCTCCAAGCTTCTCCAAGGCTTGATGAAAACTTTGACAACTTTAGAGACTTGAAAAATTTTATCCAACTTTTCCTCTTGATAAATCTGCAACCTAGACTTGCAAATCACACCCAAGAAGAGGAAAAAATGTTGTGGGGTTAGAGAATAGGGGTTTTCCTTAGTCAAACCCCTTGTTGGTACTCAAACCTTGAAATGAAAGCAAATGGGGATGGAGAATGATGAATGAACAAAGGACAATGTTGCAACTCACAAAACCCTAACAAAAAGGTGTTGCAAACATATAAGTAATAACTCCAATGGATGTAGACTTGGAATCTTGCTCAATGTTGATGGATCTGAATGAATCACTTGCTTGAGTCACAAACCCTACATCGTCATTGTTAGCTCTAAAATGAAAGGATGCAGGAAACCTTTGAAATGATGATTGATGCTCTTGAATTCTCTTGAATGCTTAATAATCTTTCCTTGAATGCCTTAAATGCTCTTCTGAACTCAATCTGCTATAAGAATGCTCTCACAAAATTATTTAGTGAAAATGAGTGAAAGAACCTTGTATTTATACTCAATTATGAAAGAATTCCCAAAATTACAACACTCCAAGCTAACATTAGATCTAGTAGAATAAAATCACATGATAAATTTGATTTAAATTTGAATTTTGGTCCATGAGACTCATTCACCCAAGGTGGCGAATGAGTCCCATCACACATAATGTATGGGACCGAAAATGAAAAGTGTAGAAATGTGTGAAACCTACATTTGAGCCAAAAAGAGCTAGATGGGACTCATTCGACCAAGGTGGAAAATGAGTCCCAAAAACTAAATTTGGGCCACACAAGCCAAGAACACCTAAATTATGATTGAACAATGATTCGTGTTGGGATTATGCTTGAAAAGATGTAATAAATGAGGCTTGTGGATGCAAAATAGGGCCAATTAAAGCATAAGAAAGCCCAATTATTAATGAAAAACCTAGAGGAATGTGAAATTATGTTACAACACTTTACAACACTCCAAATAAGGCAAGATTAATGTTAGTTATGATTAAAAATTTGTTTATTATTCTTATTTAGTTGATAAAACCCTAGAAAATTTTGAAAGTGTGTTACAACACTTCACAACACTTTCACAAGGCACCATTGAAATCCATTAAATAAATGCAACATTAAGCCAAAATCCACAAGGAGGACCCAAATGAGAGCGAAAATGTCCAAGAACCCTTTTTTTGACACCATATATATATATATATATATATATATATATATATTGAGATAGGGAGGGAGAGAGAGGTGATAGAGAGAGGAGGGAGGGAAGTGAGATAGAGAAAATGAAAGAGGGAGAGAGGGGGAAGGATGAAGGTGGAGATATTGAGAGAAAGGGGGAAGGGAGATAGATTGAGGTAGAGAGGTATAGATTAGATAGAGAGATGTAAAGAGGGAAGGTGGGTGGGAGGAGGGAAGAGAGAGAGTTGATTATACATATATATAGAGAGAGAGAGGAGGGAGAGATAGAGAGAGATAGAGAAGTATATAGGGAATGATAGATAGAGAAAGAGAAGTAGAGGGAGAGAGAGAGAGAGAGAGAGAGAGAGAGAGAGAGAGAGAGAGGTAGACATAATTATATAAGGAAGGAGAGATAGAGAGGGTGAGGAGGGAGGGAGAAGTAGAGAGATGAGGAGAGGTAGGGAGAGATAGAGAGAGGAGGGAGGGGGGTAAGTGCAAGAAGTTGGGTCCACGAAGAGGGGAAGTTTCGGACGAAAAAATTTTTTTCACACAAAACGCGTACGCATTTTTAAAAAACGCATACGCATTATGCATCACATACGCGATCCTAGATCAATAACACGTACGCTTTACGGTTTGGGTTACGAACCTAAAACGCATACGCGTTATGAAACGCGTACGCGTTCCAAAACGTGTACGCGTTCAAAAACGTGTACGCATTATGAAATGCATACGCATTCCAAAACGTGTACGCGTTCATAACGTGTACGCATTCTGAAACACGTACGCGTTTCTAAAGACTTTTATTTTTTTAAATAAGCGACTGCGAAAGTCATTTTCACAGCCGAATTAGGAGCGCCAGACACGCGTTTTGGATAGCCAGAATCTGCAAAATTTTCACTCTCACCTCCTCCAGTCGACACACCTAACCTTAGCGACCTCGAGGTTGGTTGAATTTTACAATATTTTTGCATTATAATTGCTATTTAGTTATTTTTGTTTTATAATTGCTCTTTAGTTATTTTTGTTTAGTTTGTTTTAATTTAATATTTAATAGTTTTTAAACTGCATTTAATTAACCGAAAACATCAACGAAACAAACAACATAAAATTTTAAATCGAAAACCTAAATTTGACACATTTAGTTTTGAAATTTAAAACCCTAAACTGTAGGTTCTAAAAAACTAATTTACTCAGACCATTAATCTTTGAACCTAAACCCTAGAAAACGTAACATAAATTAAAATCCTAGAAAACATAAACTAATTCCTTAGAACTTTAGAAAACGTAAACTAAAACCCTAGAAAATATAAACTAAAACCTTAGAAAACATAAACTAAAACCCTAGAAAACATAAACTAAAACTTTAGAAAACGTAAATTAAAACCCTAGAAAACGTAATGTAAACTAAAACCCTAGAATTTACGTAAACTAAAACCCTAGAAAACGTAACATAAACGAAAATCCTATTTGTAGGTTAAAATTAGGTTAAATCTAGGGTACAATTAGGGTTTGGCTTAAACTTTAATATATATTGTATAGTTAGATTTCAAAATTACAATTAGGGTTATGATTAGGTTTACTTGTTTAATATTAAAGAATTCAATTACCTGCTTCTAGGGTTAAAATTCATTCTAGGGTTAGGGTTCTAAGATAAATATTCGGGTAAGGGTTGAGGTTAGGGTTTGTATTCAACTAGGTTTAGAGTTAGGGTTATATTTTTATTAGGGTTAGGTTTAGGATTATGAAATTATGAATTAAAATTTAAGATGCAGGTTAGGGTTGGAGTTAGAATTAGCCCCATCAATTGGTGTAGGGTTCTAGGGTTGGGGTAAAAATTAAATTAAGAGTCTAGGGTTAAATGGTTGTAATTTTGGTGAGAGTTAAACATTCAATCAATATTTAATTAGGTTTATGATTAAAAATTTTATATGCATTTAGGGTTAGTGTTCAACTAAGGTTATGATACCCGATTTAATTACAATTAGGGTTAGAGTTCAAGTTAGAATACATTAGGGTTCAAGTTATAATTAGGGTCTATGGTTCAAGTTATAATTAGCCCATCTATGGTTCAAGTTAGAATTAGTGTGATAAAAATTCTAATATAAGGCAACATATCCTTAGATGAAATCGTATTTTAAAAAATTCTTCATCTATATATCGATTAAATTTTTTATCTTAAACTTGAAAAATAAATCTATTAGCAATGTCTTTTTGAACTGAATCCCCGTACTTAGGTACCTAAGGTTTTTGATGGTTTCATAAGGATTTAAAAATCATGAATACTAGTGGAACTTTTTAAAACACATAGGGTTTTAGTCTTATTTCTTCAATTTTTGTTTCTCACAATCTTAGTTTTGAAAGAGTTTATTTACAAACTTATATAATGTAATGGGGTCTTTAGGTGTGATCAACAAAGTTTATTTTTAGTAGAGATAATTGTGAGGTATCACAAGACAATGCATTTCCCTCAATTTGTTATAACAACCATAGACTTTTAGTCATAACATATTGAATTTTCATTTCCTTCACTCTTGATTCAACATAATCTAGGTCGATTGTTACCATTTTGTCAAAGGGGACCGTCCTAGAACATCAACTTATAGATTTTCCTTCATTATTATTACTCAAAATTTTAAAAAATCAAGAAATTAAAATGTATAACTCTAAATTCTATAATTGATGAAGGATTGGTTTGCAAACTTTCTTGGATTTGACCCTACTGAATTGGTAGTTTGGATTCCTTATTTTTTTGCATAATTATTACTTTTAATCACTATAATTTTAATTTATTTGCATCCTTTAAGTTTCATGTAGTATACTATTGTTTAATAATTTATTATTAAAATAATATTCAATTCTCATACCTTTTATGTCTCTCATATGAACAATATTTTGTGTTCTATGGTAACTCCTATTATCATTTCCCCTTTTCAAATGTACCATGATTCCTATGTTTCTATTATTATATGTTTAAATGTATCCTTATAACCAATTTTTTTAATTTCTATCTATCTTAATGGACCTTATTACATTATTCTAATATACATAGACACTAAACCCTACATTCTAAAATATGAACACAAACCCTTACCCAAAACTCAAATTGTAAACCACAAATTTGAAATTTTCAAAACTTGTACAAACTTAAATTATAAACTTTAATGTGTACATGCTATGGATTTTATAATTGATCAATCAAGGATTGGTTTGCAAACTTTCTTGGATTTGACCCTACTGAATTGGTAGTTTGGATTCCTTATTTTTTTGCATAATTATTACTTTTAATCACTATAATTTTAATTTATTTGCATCCTTTAAGTTTCATGTAGTATACTATTGTTTAATAATTTATTATTAAAATAATATTCAATTCTCATACCTTTTATGTCTCTCATATGAACAATATTTTGTGTTCTATGGTAACTCCTATTATCATTTCCCCTTTTCAAATGTACCATGATTCCTATGTTTCTATTATTATATGTTTAAATGTATCCTTATAACCAATTTTTTTAATTTCTATCTATCTTAATGGACCTTATTACATTATTCTAATATACATAGACACTAAACCCTACATTCTAAAATATGAACACAAACCCTTACCCAAAACTCAAATTGTAAACCACAAATTTGAAATTTTCAAAACTTGTACAAACTTAAATTATAAACTTTAATGTGTACATGCTATGGATTTTTAATGAACATTATTGATTTTTTAATGATAAATCGAATGGTCTTCAAATGAATTGCATTTTGGATTTGTGCACGTTCAATGTGATTTTTAAATAGTTCTTTCAAATTGTCTGCATTATTTAATTAGTTTGTTGATATATATTTTTTAATTGTTTAACATGTGCAGTTGCCATTTGGTTGTACATTCACATGGATCCACTATTTAGCATTGAGGATTTTATGCCTGAACCACATATTCCTATAGATCCCATAGATCCTAACCCACCACCACCAGAAAACCCCATTCCTCCTAACCCACCACCACCAGAAAACCCCATTCCTCCAAACCCTCCACCTCCTAACCCCCCACCCCCTATAGTAGACCAGGATCAGTTGAGAGAGAGCATTAGGGCAAATCTTACAGTCATTCAAGAAAATATAGATCTGATTAAAAATGAGCCTAGAATTCCCCCCCATCTCTCACGGTTTGCATCTACGATGCAAATTATTGTCGATTCTGTTCGATCTATTGATGCGGACCTAGATAGGTTCCATCAATGGAGAGACGAGAGGAGACAATTCTATGCAGATGGATTGTCTTATAAAGAAATTAATGACCTTAAAATTACCAAAGAAGCCATGTGCCAATATTTTTTTAACCCTCAAACTAGCCAACCAATTCCACCCACCAAAAAACGAATTTCAATTTTATGGTGTAGGCACCCCTTGATAGCTGCACATTTTTGGGATAGATGGTGGATGGTGTTTGATACTCCACCACATGGCAATTCTGAGGTGCCCCTATACTTTTTGAGAAAGTTATGGGCAGAGTTTGAGTTGGGTTTAAAACCCAACTATTTTGATATGAGGTCATTTCAGGGAGCTGGGCGTGGCATGCCCCAACATAGATTGGGAGCACGTGTTGATCCTCAACGACGTGCTCCAATTGCTCCTATTGTTCCTCCTGCTTCTCCTGGTGTTCCTGCTGCATTTCAGCAGCAAACCATGCTATCGACATTAGGAGCATTGAGTTCACTTTCAGGACATCTCACTCATCAAGCTTCACATGCGGCGGCTGAAGTGGTCAATAGAGAGCATGGAGGCTCCAGCAATAGGAATACTCAGGCATCCACTTCAGGTGACCCACCTGCGTCTGAGACAGAGTCATTTATGGATTTACTATATTCTGAGCATCATCTTACACAGGTATGTTCATCTTTTGAACTTAATATATATTTTTTTGGAATGTGCAAAATTCATGTTTAAATAATAACATCAAATTATATATATAATACAATATTAATTCAATAAGTGTTTGGTGTAGACGCATGATCAGACAATGCCTGAAACTCAAAATGATCATGTCTATATGTCGAGTGTTGTAGATATGGGCTCACCTTTTGGTCAGGTACTTAAACCAATATATATTAAATTTAGTTTGTGTGGATATATATATCTAATTTATTTTGAATGTTTACACATGATGTGTGATTGATATATATTATATCTAGATGCAAGGAGGTCAGATGAGCATGCCTAGTGCTGACCAAGCACAAGTTGTGGTGAGCGCTCCTGAGTCATCATCAACTCAGGTGCATTCTTTCAAAAATTTTGTTAAGTTTGAATTAAATACACATCATAGATCTAATTTAATTTTTACATTTACATACACATGCGTGAATGATCTATACAAATTGTTGTACATATATATGCAGGCATTTCATGAGACACCCATTGCAGGTGCACCTGAGACATCGTCAGCATTTATGCATGGGCAATCTCAGGTGCGTGATCTTGAGGTCATATCATTCAAGGTTGTAAACTTTACTAAATATCCTAAACAATTTTTACGGATCTTTTAAATATATATATATATATATATATATATCGAGGTTTTAACATATTGATTGCTTTATATGAATATGCAGGATATAGTAGATCAGGCATTTGAATCTTCTCAAGTGACAGTTATGCTACCCGTTGAACAAAATGTTCCAGTAGATCCACATGATCATATGGTAAATTATTCATGTCTTAAAAATCATTTTTATTGTATTTACTAGATATTTAATTAATTTATTTTTTTTTATCCAAAAGTTTATATTTTGTCAGGTTTAAATATGTTTAATTATATCAAAATTTATAAATAAATTTAAATCTAATTTCAAGTTACTTGTACTCTTTTACAGCATGATGTAGGTACATCTAATCGACCTGGAACAAAGAGGAGACTTGATTTGACTGATCAGCCTGATAGTTAAATGGTTTTAAATTTTAAATAGACCAGACATCTCTAGTTTTATTTAAACTTTTATGTGTTGGACTTGACATATACATATTTTTGTTTATTTATATCAGATGACTTTAATGTGATGATTATATATATGCAGTCAATTATGATCATGTTATGTTCATTTTGATGATTATATGCACTCATATGTATATGTAGATCTAGATATTTTATCTAATTTTCAAGTAATACATGCACTAGATATAAATTCTTATCTCTACAATCAAATTTCATAAATATATAATTTATCACATGGTTAAAGGTGATAAAATTTAAATATTCCTTAAATAGTTTAGATTATATTCATAATAAATTAAGAGCTCGCGTAATTTTAACTATTTACCAATTCTAGAAAATATTTGAACAATTATATGAAATGTATAATCTATAAAATTGGAATGAGATTTTTAAAATGCTACTAATAAGTTAATTGAAAATCATACAACTATACAACATGATGAAACATATATGTGTGCACATGTATATCCAATTATTTAGCTTATCAATTTTTACGTGAAGACCAAAAATTGATATTTACATAGTCTCTTGATAAAATAATTTTTCAGTGACAATCGCATGGTAGACCGACTTGATGAGAACCTGCAAAAATAATTAATGTAAACTGTAAGTAGTTCTATAATTTTTTTGATTCATTTAAGTAAATATATAGTAAAAGTTACAAAATTGGATCTTATAAATTTCATAAAAATTCAAATGATGTTTTCCATAGGATGGATGAATGGGATGCATGTCATGAACCCTAAGGTATGGCTTAATGGGTCCTATGAGAATGGCTTAAGGGGAATTATGCGAGTGACTTAAGGGATGCAAGATTGTGGAATAAGGGTACATGTAAGAGGATATGACTTAAGGGTCCTAAACCCCTTAACCCTAAACCCTAAACCCTTAACCATGTAAGAGGATATGACTTAAGGGTCCTAAACCCTAAACCCTAAATGCTAAACCATTAATCCATATAAATTTGTTATTCTAAGCATCACATGAACCCTAGAAACCCTAAACCCTAAACCACGTGACCTAAATCCTAGGAGATCAACCCTAAACCATTAATCCATGTATAAATTTGTTATTCTAAGCATCACATGAACCCTAGAAACCCTAAACCCTAAACCACATGACCTAAATCCTAGGAGATCAACCCTAAACCATTAATCCATATAAATTTGTTATTCTAAGCATCTCATGAACCCTAGAAACCCTAAACTCTAAACCATGTGACCTAAGGGGATGGCTTAAGGGGATGTCTTAAGGGGTGTTGAGAGAGTGACTTAAGGGGATGCAAGAGGATGGATTAAGGATAGATATACAAGGATATGGATTAAGGGGTCCTAATAGAATGAATTAAGGGGAATTAATAGAGAGACTTAAAGGGGATGCAAGCGGATGGATTAATGGCACATACGAGGATGGCTTAAGGGGATATGAAATAAATTATAAACTTTTTATAAAATGACAATGAGTTAAATTTAGTTTTATATTTATACTCTCAACTAAATGTATCTACAACTATATATAGTTACCTGTCTGTAGATTCGAATTCCATTGTAATAAGAGTGCATCTCCTCTCTTTTTTGTATCAAGGGAGACCTGAAACAAAAAATGATATAAAACTTTAATAAGGAAATGAATTTAAAGACAAATATATATATCAATTAAATATATACATACAACTAGATATACTTACCAATATTTATTTACTCTGTTGTACCATCCACATCCTCTCTTTTTTGTAATGCATCTATGATTGTCTCATGATCATCCATTGAAAGTGTCCATAAAACTTTATTAGCAGGCCTCCCGTGATATCTAACTAGTTTTATATTGGTTGCCAAAATCAAATGTGAATAATGTATAATCTTCATGTGTCTTTCATAATCTTCAAATGCAGGCAAGCCATTCTTTCCTATCAAATATTTTCGAAGCCAGGTGCCAACAACAACGACTGAACCAGTTGGATACTCAAGGTTATCATCATCCACTCTAGAATGTACCAACTTATATTTTCTCTCAACACATCTAGCCAACCAGTACTCTGTCTCCTCTTCATTCCCCTCGGGTGCAACAATAGCATACACATGTCCTACAAAAATAGATAAAAAATTCAATAAAGAGCACGACTTATATTTAATTCATGTATATAAACATGCATACATATAAAATTCATCTCAATAAATAATGTACCTTCTTGTACAAGATCAGAAACATGGTCATAATCATCTGATGCGAACGCTTGATTATCTTCAATTATTGTTCCATGTTGAACATGTGTCGATGTAGGTGTTAAGGCTCTTTGTTGCCATTGTTCAACCCATTCCATATTTTCACAAGCCTCCCAATCACCTGCAATACAAAATTGACAAAAGCATGCCAACTCCCTTGTCCATATTGTCCATGTGTTTGCATTCGAACTCTTAAATGAATGCCATTTTGCAGATCCATTAATTGTTTCACAATCTTGTCGAGAACAAATATCATTTTCTTCAACTAACCAAAAGAAGCGGTGAATTATTGAGCTCTCACTTACTCTTGTAGATAATTTGGTATTGCACCAATCTACAATTGCATGTGCATCTCTAAATTTTGCAGCATCCTCAAATTTTAGTTGCTCTCTAGCAAGAGCTCTTTTCACACATGCACCTGCTCCATCGTGTTCTCCCTTACCATGACCGGCTTCAAAAAAACTCCATATGTGCTGGATATTATTTTCCTTATGAACTCTACATAACCAATAAAACATCCTAGCATTTTTGAATTGACCCGTGCAATTATCTGACCATATGAGATGTTCTAGCAATTGAATTCCTCTTTCTTTTAAATTTTTGTAAAATATATCAAAACAATATTGAACAAACTCAGATGAATGTAATCGATTATCACTTACATAAAAATGGTACTCTCTCAAAAAAATTCTATTATCTTCTCTACTATCATCTGCATGTCTATAAACAATATGAACACAAATAGATACTTGCACTGAATTATAATACTGTGATTGAATTTCTTCTTGTGGAGCAAGAGTATAATTTTCAGCAAAATCAACAACCGACAATATAGTTCCAATTGGGAATGTGTTTTTACATAAACGAAATTGATTATCAAGCCAATGAGCATACTGAGAGTGTTGAACATATTTAGGTACAATCTTATCTTTAAATTCTTTAATAAATGCATGCACAGTATTTTTTTCCATAATTAGCTCACAACGTTTTCCAGTTTTTCCATCTTTTAAAGAATACTCAACATTTTTGAATCTTTTTACATCTACTAATTGTTGTCCAAATTCATTTAAACTACTTTCATGCATACATTCACCTAATAATGAAAAGTTAGCACATCTATCACATTCTCTAGAAATACATGATTTTAAATAAAATAAGTTTCCGTTAGAGGGTTCGCAAAACAAACCTGATATAAAATCTTTGATTCTTTCAGGTGGCATATTAATACCACAAATGTCCTGCATAATTTGGTTAACATGCAAAGTGCATCGTATATATCGAAAACTATCATAATAATAACGAAATTGTACATGAGTCTTACAACAACAAGAAATTCGTTGCTTATTAATTCTAACATACCAAGGTTTACACTTTTCGAATGATCTTTGACTTATTTTAATATTCAATGGTAAGATTGAAGCATCTAAAAAAATTTTATATAATTCAGTTTGAGTCATATCTAAGAGATGCTTTGGATGAGGTACACGAATTTTGGAACCCACCCTTAATTTTAAGACATCTCTAATGTTAGGTGATACTCTTGTATTATCATGCCAAAATTTATTGATTAAAGATTTAATTTCATGTCTGATCTTGGGAGTCTACCACTAAAACTCCAACATTGATTAATTGGATCATTTTCAATATTTTCTCTTCTTTTAGCAGCTCTAATCAAAGTTTTGGGATTTACTTTTATACATTTACTAATCCTACTTAACATTCTTTTATTTGAAGTTGCTTTATCAACTAAAGCAGTTGTTATTGCACGACGAGCCGCATTTTTATCTTTGGATCGACTTTTCTTACCTATAAAATCAATAGCATTAGCAACACTAGAAATGACTTGTTCTACTGAATCATCTTTCTTTTTTGGTTTTACAAAAATACCTAATTTTTTCATCACTTTTCTCATTTTCCACATTCTCATCAATTGCACCATGAGTTGACATTGGAATCCTAATTTCTTTCTATAAAAAAACATTTTATATATTTTATTTCCATAAGTTCTAATTTGTCTCCAAGAAACTTTACCACGAAGGTTATCTAACACATCTTATTCAATTGTAAAAAAAACATTTTCATCTTGATCCATACAAGGGGTTTCATTTTCATTCACACAAGGGGTTTCATTTTCATTTTCAAAAGTAAAAAAGATTTCATTCTCATTTTCATCAATATGAGGGATTTGATTAGCATTTGTATTCTCATAAGATATATTTTCATAATTTTTTTGTTTTTGCATTGTTTCAACCCTATAATTATTGATATCATCAATGGTGTATCCAGCTTCATCTAAACAAGCAAAATCAATATTATCAAGACTTGGGTTTGAAAGAATACCTGGAGAGATTGTTTGAATAGGTGCATTTTCCATATCATTGGGAGGTGGATTTGAAGACATACCCGAAGCTATTTGCATATGTACTGTTTCCATATCATTCAAAGTTGTAGTTGAAGACATAGTTGAGTTTCTCTCCATAATTGTATTTTCTTCTATATTCACCATCTCCACATTTGCATCATCTACATTCATTTCATCATTCATGACTTTCTCTTCAACATTCATTGAAGTAGATGCTTCCAAATTTTTCATTTGACGAATTCTTTCTCTTCTATCTTTTTGTCTTTTTGCCTCCATATCTTTATTTGCTTGAATTTCTTCGGGTGTCATTGACATTCTACACTTTTTTCTTTGTCTTTGTTTTGATCCCATGGTTACAAAACCCTTTTTGATGAAAAATGTTCAAATGATTTACTTGTAACCAATTTTCAAATTTTTATCTCCTTCAAATATTCAAATAACACTCTGTACTATGAAGATCCTTTCTTCTTTGAACTTTGAAGTACACAAAAATATCATGAATACATCCAAAAACTTTTTTTTGAATCTTCTTGTAAATTATTCTTGTACTTGATTCCACTTCAGAAAATTCAACCTGCACTTGACTTTTCAACCAATTTGCAATAGAATATGCCCTGCACAAGACAAATTTGTAATAAAAAATTTAGAAAATCGAACTTGCGGGCTGTACTGCAGAAAAAGAATATTGCAGGAAAACCGTACTCTATCAGAAAATGTCAAATCAGGATAAACGGATATATTAGAAACGTGTACGCGTTATGAAATGCGTATGCGTTCTTAAAAAGGAACGTGTACGCGTTTCATAACACGTACGCGTTTCTAAAAAAGAACGCGTATGCGTTTCGTAACGCGTACGCGTTACCTTTACCCAACGGGTAAAAAAATAACGCGTACGCATTATGAAACGCGTACGCATTTTGTTTCAATAACGCGTATGCGTTATTAAAAAATTTGTTTCCCAACCCGCCTAAAGACTTGGTTTTAGGTTCGGGAAAGCTTTGGCAATCCGAGCCTTAGCCTTTGACCTGCAACTAAAAAACTAAGGCAGATTGAAGAAGAATGTTCAACTTTGACAATATGGTTGATGAATTTTTTTTCTGAATCAATCTATAAAATTAAAACCCATTACAGAACATAATGTCTAGTTTTTATATATATAATTTTTATTAAGATTGGATTATATTTTCTATTTTTTAATTAATTTCAAAGCAAACTAGTCATTAAACTTGAAATATCAGACTTTTTTTGTTTTTTAATAACTTTTTTTTGGTTAAATTTTTTAGAAAAAAAATTATATGACATCAATCTTTAGACAATTCTTTACACAATGAAAAAAAAAAATTCAAAAAAAGTTTAGTTTAGGTCAAATTATGCTGTCCGTACGCGTTGATTTTTAAAAACAACAATTAAGGCCAATAAAAATTAAATAATAAAAAAAATATTCAACAAAAAATTACAAAAAAAATTCCTCATCAATCTTCATGTTGTTAGATCTCTTTCCCCAAAAGGAATTAGTAAAATACTTTTATTTGATTCAAAAAGTGTTGTCCGTACACGTGCATGGTATGGTAAAAAAACAGGGACTTTTAAAAAGTGGTTTTTATAGATCTTTATCAAAATTTAGTTTCTACAATCTGGGTATTTGAATAATTTACATATTTATAAACTAGATTCAAATCTCTAAATTTCATATTGCTGAACTTTTTTAAAAATTCATTGTGTAAGTGCCTCAAATTTTCAGTTCAAGTGTGACAAATTCTGAAAAACAGCAAAAACACTTCCACTTTTTGAGCTTTTTGTGGACCCAACTTCTTGCATCAGCCCAAGGATATGGATAGAGAGAAGTAGAGGGGTGAGGAGGGAGAGATAGTGGTCTAGAGAGAAGTGATGGAACCCATAAAAATTCTCTTTCTTCCACCATTAAAGTTCTGAAAAATCTAGCTTGGCCCCTTGTGCTTAATTTTAGGTCATATTCGCATCATTGTGATAGTGTTTTATCTTCATAAAACTTCCCAAAATTGGCATGTAAATGAAAAAACCTTGTTTGTTTTAAAATTGCACTGAATTTCTCCCCTCGTTCCTTATCACTTAAGTTGTCACTTATGCCATCATACTCATTGTCTTACTAGCCCCTCATCTTAGGTTTTTCGGTCGCCTTGGTTCTTTTTGGTCTTAATTCTTTATGATCAAAGACTTAATCTTAAAGATTTATATCCTTAGCCTTCATTGTAAAGGATCAATATTTCATTGCCTAGAGATGACCCCTTTTTACGATTAAATTTTACGGCATGTGCAGAAATAATGCTTCGTGTTGGCCATTCTATCATGGGAATCAATCCCAACGGTTCCCCATATGCCCACCCTATTTTATTTCCTCTTATTTTATTCATATAGGGTGGTGGGCTTCGACCACGTGTATGGTATATTATTGAACCCAGTCTCCTTGGTGATGATGTCTGGCAGTTTTCAAAGAGGATCTATGGTTGATTGATTGAAGATGTGCCCATATCTATACTGCTACCTGCAAGCCCGTTGTTGGTGTTTAAAATAACAACCCAACTAGGATTTGCAATTCCCTAAGAGGTAGCCAACCTCCATTATGAAGAACCACAAAACCTAGTGGCCAACTGACATGAAATGGAATGGATACACATTTCCTCTACACCTCAGGCTCTGTAAGACCTAGGGGGGTAACCCTTCAGCAATATCAAACAATATGGACACACAAGTAACAGGATATTGCTTAACAAATTATGTTCTCACAAAAATATGTTGAGAAACCTAAAGTATCACTCAATACTGGCAAACTATTGAATGAATTTTACTAATCAGCAAGGAGAACATGATAGACACAACTGTCCAAACAATAAGAATAAGAATGATTTTACATTTAAAATTTTGTTTCTGAGATGAATTAAGCTGCAAGACAAATTAGTGCCAATCCTTGGCTATGGATTCAAATACATAAGACAACTTTATCAGCAAATGGCAGTCAACCAGTGGATCTAAAATTGTTGATGTTTTGCATCAACTATTAGTGTCTTACATTAACAATCCCACTCCTATTATCTATCAACTTCTCATTATCAAATCCAACCTACACACTTAAAATCACTATTATCTGCTCACAGTATTTATCCATTTCATTGAAATAGACCCATAAATAAATAACACAATCTCATGAAATTTGAGATGATAAACTCAAAACACTTTGTATTATTGAATTCATATGATTTAATTGTACAAGTATAGAGACAAGTTGAAGATATTCATGAAAATGCGAAGACTGTTAATGATTTATTTGCACAAACTGGCTATATTTGCTCATAAAATCAGAAATTACAGCTTCTAGACTCCAAATAACTTAGACTTAACAAACCTCTATCTACCCAGCCCAATATAAAAACTCAGAACCCTGTACAATGAGAAGAGACAAGAAGATATAGAAGAATGAAGGGAACCCTAGAATAGATCCAAAAATGCCATCTAGAATCTTCATTCACCGTTGATCAACAAGTCTACAAAATATCTTCTCCACTCCTTCCTCTGCAGCAACATACTATTCTCCAACAACATTTACTAATGATTGCCCAGCAATAGAAAATTTTCCCATGTGGAGATTCTCCAAATTTCATCCAGCTGCTCGAAACCTTCATTCTCGTGAAAACCTGTTTCAGCTCTTTTCTTTCTATTTTTCTCTTTGCTGTATTTTACTCCTTTGCAAAATATGGTGTAGTTTATAATGCTGCATTATTGTTTTATTATTTTATTCATCTTTAATGAATAAAATATTATATCTTCACTTAACTGCAGTTTCATTTAAAATATTTATATACTTTACCCCATACCTCATTTAAATATTTCATTTCATGAAATATTTTACATTTTACACCCTCGGGTGAATTATTTACTTCTAAATGCAGATTGCCATTTACATATTCACCTTCTGCACTATTTGGGTAAATATTTAAATTTTATCCCTACCACCTGTTCACCAATTAAAATTTCGCACCGGGCCCACCCAAATTTAAAACTAAGCAACCTTTTTAACTTTATTAAAATTTTAAATTTTTGAAATCTCTTCCCGTGCTCGTACACCTCGCAAGATTTTTTCTTTCATTAGCTTTCCTCTTGCGAGGCTTGCGAGGCATACCCTATATTTCCTTTATCTGGCTCAAGGGTCCTCCATTGGTCGCGGGCTTCACACACTCCTCTAGTGGGCATCCTCCTGATCTTCACCTGCTGGCATGAGCCTCTTCTTCATCAGGTCGCACCTCTTGTTCCTATCCCTGGTGGCCTCACTTGTCTTCCTTCTCCTGTAGCGTGGGTTATCCATCCTCTCAGGGCTGATCCTTCTACCCATCTACTCCCTTTGTTGGCCATGCCCTGGTCTTCTCCATTTTTCCAGCACAGGCCTTCCCATTCAGCATGGGCCTATCACTGAATGGTCGCGCCTTTCAACTGGCCATGCCTTCCCCGCCATGATTTTCTCCACCTCACATACTAACATGGGTTCCTACTGCCTATTTGGTCACGGGTTCCTTCATTGGCTATGTGTACCTGCTCCAAATCTCCCATCCTCTGGTTGTGTTGGCTCTCCCCATAGAGTCTCCTTTCAAACATTGGCGCGGGAATTTGTTTGACAGGTCGCACCCTCCTCTTTACTCTCTATGCAAGTCTTCACCTACTTGCAGATCTCCCATCTGGCAGTAGGTCTATACCATACATGGTGCGGGGTCTTCACTCTGCATTTCCTCTGTAGGTTCCTTGCTCTTGCATTGCCTGTGGCTCATCTCACCTATCATGTGCATGGCTTCCACGTTTATCTCCCCTATTTTGGATTCTTCCAATACTTTGATGGATGTTCACAACCATTTCTCCCGATTGCTCCCGATTGATCCCTTATTGTATAGTTTTATTTCATTTCACCGAGCTCACAAATCATCTCCCTTGGCTATGTAAAGGATCCCCTGTTTATAGAAAGGCCATAAAACTTCTTCCCACAATTACATTTATTTGGAATTTTCTTCCTAAAGAAACCACTTGCCAACTTTGCATACCAACATATGCCTTCAAACAATCTTCTTATTCAAGATGTGCTTCAATATAGTCATGCGCTTTGGAGTCACTACAAGTGAAAGGCTATCCTCATTTGCAATATTGCAACATTTACGGTGTCATAACAATGCAAAGCATGTCGGGCCCCAAGTGGCCCAACTAAAAAAAAAATAATTTTCAAACACATTTCACCTTCAAATGATTTGACACTACATTTGGTTTACTCGTGAAGTTGAAAAATGAACTGGGTCCACCTCAGAAACTATTTTCTGACACATTTGGAAAATGGGCAAAACTGACCCAGTTGGCTCAGGAATCGCCTTTGAAACCCAGTCAAACAACCTCCAGGAGACATCAAATCTTGTAAGAATTTAGAAATTTGATCCATGAGTACAGTGCAAAAGATGGCTCCGAGAAACAAATCACGAGGAACCAGATATTAATCCGCCAATTTGCCGAGTTGAACTTTTCTAGAACAACAGTTGTTCTGAACGAATTAGAAGACACCTGATTGCCAATTTGTACACATAGCAAATCAACCCTTGACGAGCTGCCATTAGACACAGTGGAACATTAAGATACCCTGAGCATGTGTGCATAAGGAATCATCTTGAATCATCACCGATCAAAAGATACTGACGGATGAAGTTGGCCTCTCAGAAAGGTTGTCAGGAATGCAGCTGCAAAATAGAACAAACTGCATTTGGTTTCGATATGCTAAAAATAGCAAATCAAATCATGAAGTTCTGCAAACTGACACTCGAAATCATGCGGGCATGGGGAATATGGAACAACATTTGTTCTTACATGACAGTGAACTGGTTGCGAAAACCAAGCTCAAACAGGAAGCTGTTTCGCAAACTGACAATCTGCAAACAATAGAATAGTGCAAAAACCTTCCAGCTTCACTTTTCAAAACGTTGTCAGAACTTATCATGAGAATATAAAATTTGACATGCCTTCTCACATATGTATACTAAGTATGTCTGCAAATGGGTTTTGCATGACAATCAACAGGCTTTAAAATACAAGCCTCCAAAGTGGGTCCGTCAAGACTAATTCATCAGATGCACTTCTGAAAATGCAGAATAAATTTTTGAAATAGGCATCTCAAATTTGCAAAATTTGAGAGTGCCATCAGTGGCTCTGACTAAGGATGTATGCCCCTTGTGGGAATAGCAAGATCCTAGATCTCTAGAGAGTAGACCAAAAGTTGTTTGTGATAGGTATGCAACTTTGCTTTTTTCAATTTCATCTGATGACCCCAGGCCACCAAATGAAAAATGGGAATTAGTATTTCCCTCTATCAAATACAACTCTGTAGAAAGAGTTAAGCCCCCTCAAGTCATGCTTGCATCTGTCAAACCAAAACAACACTAGTGATTGTATCTCTGCAAACAACAATATCAAATTGCCCTTATGCAAGTAAAAACTTATTCCCTGCGCAACTCTATCATCAAGTGGCAACCAGATCAGACAAACCATATCACTGTCCATCATTTCATTTTCTGATTTTATACTAGGCAGCAACACTTGAAACTGGTGATCAAGATCACATGAATATATGGTTTTATCACATTCACTAATCCCTTCATCATGATCAAGTTCGGAGGAGATGCCATCGCTGAAAAGCAACATGCAATCATCTTGTTTGTTGAGCAAAAATTTCTCATACATTTGTATCTCCTCCAACTGAAAAATATCGCAGGCTGGCTTGTCCTCATCCAAACACCATAGCCTAAACACATTATCATGTGTTTCAAGATTCTAAAAATCAGATTTGTCAGCACTAAAAGTACTTTTATCTTCATTCAACTCATGACATTCAACAAAAACATCAACCTCGAATGCACGAGTAGTGTTCTCTATCTCAGGTTCGTACATGTTATTAGTTTCATTCTTCAAACCATCATGCAATTCCATACAGGATACTTCAGACATAGATTCAGACCATTCAAAATTTGACTCTAAATCAAGGTCTTCACATTGATTCTTCACAACATGTTCAATGCTATCATTATCAGGAGTAATACGTTCAGCAAAGAAAATTTTATGTGCCCTTTCATCTTTCTTATGTACCACTGACATTTCCATTTCTGTTTCATACAAGCAGTCATGGACAACAAAAATATAAACAGGTTCTTCAACATCTTCATCACTTTCAGTAGTACTATGCTTATGATCAACAAATTGAACACATAAATGTTCATCCTCAGATTCTTCATCACTAACAGAATCAATAGGCTCCATTGATGTCAAACTTGAACTACATTCCAAGTCTGTCTCAAGTGTAATTTGAGCATTTACTAGTGAATACATGACTTCATCAGTGTCCATATCAGTATATCCATTATATGAAGAACAAACCTCCAAGTCATTCTCATAAGAGCTTTCGCCATCATCAGAAGAGAAATCAGTTTGGCCTTCATCAACATCCTCATCACAAGATGATCTATCACTGCATAAACCATGCTCAGATTCCTTAGAGTAGGTTCTTGAACTTCCATCTTCAATGTCTTGATCACTTATTTGGGAAGAAATGTTGTCAAAAATTGTATCATTTTCACTGATTGAAATATGACATGGGATGATGTCTTTCATCTCTTCTATTCATTCATCATTCAAGGTATTAAAAGAAAAAAATTCATGCATATTTATTTGTTCATCAAATCATGTATCTTCCTCTTCATTGCTGCAATGATTTGCACATGTGTTGATTGTAAACTAATTGCAATTAATATCCTCATTCATACAATAGGTATTTTCATTTTCTAATACACTCTTTTCATCCTTGTGCATCATGTTCTGACTTTCTTGAAACAAACAACTACTACCTTGATTTTGAGACACCATAGTGTGATTATGTTTAGCATGAAGTTCATTAGGATCTGCAGATCGTGATGATGAAAAAATTGGAGCAGCAACATCACTACCGTCTTGACAAACATTTTTATTAACTGGTCCATGAGTTCTATTTTCTTGAGGTGTGTTAGAATGACTAACACTCACAGCCCTATGTCCTTTCAACATTGAGTATCTCAAATTGTTCTCAATGTCCATAGCCATCTGATATGCTTGGAGCAGATTTGTAGGCTCTTTGTCCCTCAATAGATAACTCATCTTTTTGTCAAATGCTCCAAGGTATACGACCAAGCATTCAACATCATTTGGCCTTATTTTCTCTGGGATCTCTCTAATAATCATTGAAAAATTTAGATTAAAAGATGGGACTAACTCATCTTTCTCTTTCTCCATGTTCATGAACTTTTTCCTTATCAGAACAGGGTTAATCGTTTCTCCAAACTGTTCCATGAACACTTCTTTGAGTTCTTCCCATGAATGAACATAAGAAGCTAGTAAATAAGAGAAACATTCTCTTGCATCTCCTCTCAAGGACTGAACAAATAATCTCATGATCACATCTTCATGATCAATCTCATAATCATCCATCACATTACTGAACTCTTGCAAATGTTTACTTGCTGATTCAGCCTTATCACCAATGAATCTTGATAACCTATTTTTGACTTTAGCTAGAATGTCATTTCGGTAACCACTAAGGTTACTAAAATTGATAGCTTTGTACCTTCCAGTGCTAAAACCTTTTTGACAATCTGACTGGGACTGATCACAGATCATAGTTCCATCTGGACCCATGCCAGGATGCATGTATTGAGGCATCTTAATATACCTCTTTCAAATTTTACATATCAACTCTACAATTGATCATTCATTTTCCCTATTTCTACTTTTCACAACAATCTTAGAATACCATAATGCATGATTCAAATGTATTTACACATAATATCTATTTATTGGGCAAATTTAAAACAAACATATTTCTCCAACAAGATATATAGGCTACAAATTACAACTCAGAAGTATGCAAATGGAGTATTACTATTATTTCCCTTTTTTAGTGTTAAACACTCAATAAGGAACCAAATTATTGTCTAAGATGTTCAAATATGGCTTCCATATACAAGTTTCATGAAAACCAAGAATGAAGAATACCTGGATACTTTGTAGTTGCTATAAATTGTCTTCCTAACTGGTAATGTTTGTAGATCTGGAACTTTCTTTAAATTTTAACAGGTTCAATTAACAAAGTTGCCACCTCTTTTCATAGAGGACTGAACTTCAAGCAGTATGAAGTCCCTTTAAATATAAACTTTTCTTTGAGTTCCTTTCCACTAGCAGAGCACCACAGATTAAAAAACTATTCAGGTTCACTACAACAAATTCTTCTCCATGGTTGAAATTATTCAAAACTTGAACAAATTCAGAATGACAAATAATCTGACTCCATGCACTGACTCTTTAGGCTAGATTCTACAATTAGAATTTTCTCAAATTCTCCCTAGTAGAGTCGCCATTCTATTGGTGTTTAAAATAGCAATCCAGCTAGGATTTGCAATTCTCTAAGAAGTAGCCAACCTCCATTATGAAGAACCACAAAACCTAGTGGCCAATTGATAGGAAATGGAATGGATACACATTTCCTCTACACTTCAGGCTCTGTAAGACCTAGGGGAGTAACCCTTCAACAATATCAAACAATATGGACACACAAGTAATAGGATATTGCTTAATAGATTATGTTCTCATAGAAATATGTTGAGAAACCTAAAGTATCACTCAATACTGGCAAACTATTGAATGAATTTTACTAATCAACAAGAAGAACATGACAGACACAACTTTCCAAACAATAAGAATAAGAATGATTTTACATTTAAAATTTTGTTTCTGAGATGCATTAAGCTGCAAGACAAATCAGTGCCAATCCTTGGCTATGGATTCAAATACATAAGACAACTTTATCAGCAAATGGCAGTCAACCAGTGGATCTAAAATTGTTGATGTTTTGCATCAACTATTAGTGTCTTACATTAACAATCTCACTCCTATTATCTATCAACTTCTCATTATCAAATCCAACCTGCACACTTAAAATCACTATTATCTGCTCACAGTATTTAACCATTTCATTGAAATAGACCCATAAACAAATAACACAATCTCATGAAATTTGAGATGATAAACTCAAAACACTTTGTATTATTGAATTCATATGATTTAACTGTACAAGTATAGAGACAATTTGAAGATATTCATGAAAATGCGAAGACATTTAATGATTTATTTGCACAAACTGGCTGTATTTTCTCATAAAATCAGAACTTACAGCTTCTAGACTCCAAATAACTCAGACTTAACAAACCTCTATCTACCTAGCCCAATACAAAAACTCAGAACCCTGTACAATGAGAAGAGACAAGAAGATATAGAAGAATTAAGGTAACCCTAGAACAGATCTGAAAATGCCATCTAGAATCTTCATTCATCATTGATCAACAAGTCTACAAAATATCTTCTCCACTCCTTCCTCTGCAGAGTCTCCAAATTTCATCCCATAAAAACTTCCGATGTGGAGATTCTCCAAATTTCATCCAGCTGCTCAAAACCTTCATTCTCGTGAAAACCTGTTTCAGCTCTTTTCTTTCTATTTTTCTCTTTGTTGTATTTTACTCCTTTGCAAAATATGTTGCAGTTTATAATGTTGCATTATTGTTTTATTATTTTATTCATCTTTAATGAATAAAATATTATATCTTCACTTAACTGTAGTTTCATTTAAAATATTTAAATACTTTACCCCATACCTCATTTAAATATTTCATTTCATGAAATATTTTACATTCTACACCCTCGGGTGAATTATTTACTTCTAAATGCAAATTGCCAGTTACATATTCACCTTCTACACTATTTTGGTAAATATTTAAATTTTATCCCTACCACCTGTTCACCAATTAAAATTTCGCACCGGGCCCACCCAAATTGAAAACTAAGCAACCTTTTTAACTTTATTAAAATTTTAAATTTTTGAAATCTCTTCCCGTGCTCGCACACCTCACAAGAGTTTTGCTTGTGTCAGCTTTCCTCTTGTGAGGCTTGCAAGGCATACCCTAAATTTCCTTTGTCTGGCTCGGGGGTCCTCCATTGGTCGCGGGCTTCACATACTCCTCTAGCGGGCATCCTCCTGATCTTCACCTGCTGGCATGAGCCTCTTCTTCATCAGGCTGTGCCTCTTGTTCCTATCCCTGGTGGCCTCACTTGTCTGCCTTCTCCTACAGGGCGGGTTCTCCATCCTCTCAGGGCTGACCCTTCAACCCATCTACTCCCTTTGTTGGTCATGCCCTGGTCTTCTCCATTTTTCCAGCACGGGCCTTCCCATTCAGCACAGGCCTATCACTGAATGGTCGCGCCTTTCAACTAGCCATGCTTTCCCTGCCACGATTTTCTCCACCTCACATACTGGCGTGGGTTCCTACTACTTGTTTGGTCATAGGTTCCTTCATTGGTTGTGTGTACCTGCTCCAAATCACCCATCCTCTAGCTGCGTTGGCTCTCCCCATAGAGTCTCCTTTCAAACACTAGCGTGGGCATTTGTTTGACAGGTCGCGCCCTCCTCTTTACTCTCTGCGCAGGCTTTCACCTACTTGCGGATCTCCCATCTGGCAGTGGGTCTATACCATACATGGTGCAGGGTCTTCACTTTGCATTTCGTCCATGGGTTCCCTGCTCTCGCATTCCCTCTGGCTCATCTCACCTGGCATGCGCATGGCTTCCATGTTTATCTCCCCTATTTTGGATTCTTTCAATACTTTGATGGATGTTCACAACCATTGCTCCCAATTGATCCCTTATTCTATAATTTTATTTCATTTCACTAGGATCACAAATCATCTCCCTTGGCTATGTAAAGGATCCCCTGTTTATAGAAAGGCCATAAAACTTCTTCCCACAATTACATTTATTTGGAATTTTCTCCCTAAAGAAACCACTTGACAACTTTGCATACCAACATATGCCTTCAAACAATCTTCTTATTCAAGATGTGCTTCAATATATTCATGCGCTTTGGAGTCACTACAAATGAAAGGCTATCCTCATTTGCAATATTGCAACATTTATGGTGCCATAACAATGCAAAGCATGTCGGGCCTCAAGCGGCCCGACTAAAAAATTTTTTGTTTTCAAACACATTTCACCTTCAAATGATTTGACACTACATTTTGATTACTTGTGAAGTTGAAAAATGAACTGGGTTCGCCTCAGAAACTGTTTTCTGACACATTTGGAAAATGGGCAAAACTGACCCAGTTGGCTCAGGAAATGCCTTTGAAACCCAATCAAACGACCTCTAGGAGACATCAAATCTTGCAAGCATTTAGAAATTTGATCCATGAGTATAGTGCAAAAGACGGTTCAGAGAAACAATTCACGAGGAACCGGATATTAATCTGCCAATTCACCCAGTTGAACTTTTGTAAAACAACAGCTGTTCTGAACCAATTAGAACACACCCGACTGCCAATTTGTACACATAGCAAATCAACCCTTGACAAGCTGCCATCAGACATAGTGGAACATTAAGATACCCTGAGCACATGTGCAAGAGTGATTGTCTTGAATCATCACCGATCAAAAGATACTGACGGTCGAAGTTGGCCTCTCAGAAAGGCTGTCAGGAATGCAGCTGCAAAACAAAACAAACTGCATTTGGTTTCGATATGCTAAAAATAGCAAATCAAATCGTGAAGTACTGCAAATTGACACTCGAGATCATGTGGGTATGGGGAATATGGAACAATATTCATTCTGACATGAAAGTGAACTGGTTGCGAAAACCAAGCTCAAACAAGAAGCTGTTTCGCAAACTAACAATCTGCAAACAGCAGAACAATGCAAAAACCTTCCAGTTTCACTTTTCAAAATGCTGTCAGAACTTATCATGAGAATCTAAAATTTGACATGCCTTCTCACATATGTATACTGAGTATGTCTGCAAATGGGTTTTGCACGAAAATCAACATGCTTTAAAATACAAGCCTCCAAAGTGGGTCAGTCAGGACTAATTCATCAGATGCACTTCTAAAAAATGCAGAAGAAATTTTTGAAATAGGCATCTCAAATTGCAAAATTTGAGTGCCATCACCCAGCTTATTTTATTTCATATTATTTTAAGAACACTAGCTAGTGGGCAATGGCCACATGGAATTGTTTGATAGTGGGACCTGATCCTTCATAGGGAAGTGGGTGTTGTTCGAGGATTGATCAATGGTGTACATTGCAACACATGTTATCATCAGGTTTTTTCGCCATGCCCTCGTCCATTTGTAGTGGTAAAATGGGATAGTCACACTGGTTAGTGGGCGATGTGACACTTGTCATATGGTGGTACCCGCTGGGTTTTGAGGATAGGGGTTTCTTTTGTGAAATGTGAATTCAACAGTTGATGGTTGGTGATGTGGCTCAATCCTAACCACTCCCCGCCATCCCATGTGGGCCTTGCCTATGTCTTGTATCTTTTGAGGGGCTAGCGGGAAAGTGCAATGTGGACTTTCTAAAAGGCTTTGATGGACTCCAAATAAAGTTGGAATACTTCCAAATTTGGCTATAAAGATACTATTTCTGAACTACGCTATTTTCAACCCTTGTTCTTTAAGGCGCATGCTTGAATTTTCGTCCGTCAGTTTTGATAGCAAATGATACATGTCGAAAAGGTGAAAAGAAGGCATGGTAGTGTATGAACTGATATTTTGAGATTAGATCAAGATCAATCCACACTATTTTGATAAGAAGAAATACGAGTGAAATAATTCCTATGGGTGAGCAGGTAATTATGGAAAGAAAGTTTTAATTGGTGCTATGTACAAAGTAGATGTTTATCTACTCAGAGCTTTTCTAATTTAAAGGAGAATTAAAAGCACAATTAAAACTTAATTGTAAGTGGTTGCATTGTAATCTATGTGCAAGTGTTTTTCTACCCTAGATTGCAAAACCAAGTGAAATGCAAAAGGAAAATACACAAACAAACACTCAATGATTAACAAAAGTTGAATTCAAACAAAAACAACAAATAAATATAATGTTATACCTTGTTCGAATCGATGAGTTGGTTGGCCCTATGATGATGCTTGGTTCTATGCTCCTTTGATGGCCAATGCATGCAATAATGGATGAAAAATGGGTAGGAAATGGATGAAGATTGCAATAATGGATATGGATATTGTAATGAAGATGGTAGTTGGATGTAATGAAAGCTTCAATGGCTACAAGTACTAAGTGTTCTAATGGATTTAATTCTAGAGAGTGAATGCAAAATGATCTAACTCTTGTCTCTAATCTCTTTAATTTGAGACTAAGTCTTCCAATTTAAAGAAAAATGGACAGCTAAGATTTAGCCATCATGGACAAGATGGGGGGTTGTGATGAGTTGAAGACTCATAAGTCCTCACATCTTGCCATGTGGAATGTGAGGTGGAAAGAGGACAAGTGACATGGAAAAGGACATGTGAGGTGGAGGTACTTGCAAGTACCTTGAGATTGGAGAGGATTTCCTAAAAAAGGAAGTCCTTGTCCCCATATGGGGCTGATAGTAAAAAGTGAGGAATTTTAGAAAGTTCACTCTTGTCACCATGGGGATGGGAGAATTTGTTGGAGAAATAAATGTGAATTTTAAATTCACATGATTTGAAGTATGGAGTGGATAAGACAAGGTCCTCCTAAAGAAGGTCCTTGTCCCATGTGACTGGTGTGACCTATGAGAGGTTATGGGGAAGAGAAATGCATGGGAGGAATAAATGTGAATTTTTAATTCACATGGAGAAGAGGTTAATACTTGATAAGGAAAGTACCTATGAAAGTTTGGCTTAGAGGACATACTAGAAAAGGTAATTGATTAGATTAAGGTTGTGCAAACATGTGATTAGGAAACAATAATGAAGATCAAAGGCAAGTGACTAAATATAGAGGATGTGACATTAATCCTGATTAAGGATGTGCAAATATTAGTCATGGATTAATTAGATTAATCCAGATTAGAGGAAGGGTTATGGAGGATGAGACAGGGAGAGAGAAAGAATGAATTTAAAATTGAAGAAGATAAATGATTAAATTAAATAAATTGGTACATTTTTTTAATTTAGAGAAGAAATGGTAAAGATAAAGTATTTAATTAAATACTTTTGGAAACCTTAGAGGAAGGGGAAATATTAATTAAATAAGTCATTTAATTAATACAGATGAATTAGACGAATAAATGATAGGATTTTGATGATATGGGAGTGGTTAAATTTGGATGTCTACATTTTGTCCCTCTTCAAAATATTGTTAGAATAATGGTGTTTCGAAGAAAAATAAAATGTAGATGACTCTATAGAGGAAGTAACTCGAAAATGATGCCCCAACATGGGCGAGATTATGTGAGCTTCCCAAATGAAGGGAAGTGAAGGGACATTCCCTAATCTCATGAGAAAATGACCAAGAAGGTGGAATGGATGAAAATGGTAGGGTATGCCCCCTTAAGAGGTAGTTGGGGAAGAAAAAGGGGCCTCAAGCGACTTCTCAATATGAAGAAACAAGAGGTATAATTGGATAGAGATTAAAAAACCATGAAGATTGGCTTTTGAACATAGTCAAATGAACACACATTATGCAAATAGCGGCCTCAAAAATTTAGAGGATTAGTTGAATTAAAAGAGGGTTAAATAAAGGGAAAAAGGGGCGAAAGTTATAAATAGTAATTTTAGAATTACTATTCCTCATTTGCACAAGTGGCAATTGAGTGAGAGAGAGAAGAGAGGAGAAAAAGGAGATGAGTAGAGAAGATGTCGTAGGACTATGGTGATGACATCATCCATCGAGGAGTCGAGGTGCAAAGATTCTACCACGAGCGTGCGGTCCCACGCTTGGTTAGGCCCAAACCCTCCTTGTGATTTGGAGCATTGTTTGAATTATTTTTGAGTTTTAATGCCATTTAAATACATGGGTTTTGGGAGGGGGTAGATTAGGAAAATGGGTAGAGGGTGAAATGACCATTTTTCTCATTGGGTAGGCAAAAATACATGTTAAAGCTATTCGGAAAAAAGGGAATAAATGGGTGAATGAGATTGAAAAAAATGCCCAATAAGGGCAAGAGGGGTAGGATGCCTACCTGAAGAAGAGTGGTTGTGCCCATTGGTGGGGTAGCCCCACCCTTTCTGGGGTAGCCGCACCCCCACTAGGGGCAGCCCCACCCATACGGGGGCAGCCCTGCCCCTTTAGGGGTGGCACAGCTCCAGCAGGGGTGGCCTTGCCTCAATAGAGGCGATCGTGACCCCTTAGGGGCGGCCCAATCCTAAAGGGTAGTTGTTCCCCCTTAGGGACAGACCCACCCCAGAAGGGGTGACCCCACCCCAAGGGGAGACCGCAGCCCTACAGTGGCGATCGTGCCCTCGAAGGGCGGGTCTGGGAGGATGAAGAAAGGGATAGAAAAATAAGTGAAAAAAGGAGGACAAGATGGGTAAATTGGCCAAATAGGGAAGAGGAAATTAGTTAGAAGGGAACCTAGGGCCAAGAAAGGGAAAAATAAATAGATAAGATAACTAACAGTATGTGTGATATGGGTGCAGTGGTTTTAAAACTTGCAAATTTGGGAGAGGAGATCAAAGGTATTGGAGGCGATGAGATGAGCGATGGTTGGAGTAGACCATGAGACCTTGTCCCAGGTGGGGCTATTACATATGTTAGGATATTCATCAATCATAGCACATCGAGCAATGCTGACAGCCCTTATTGAGCATTGGGATTTAGAGACCTCAACCTTCCATCTCCTAACAGGGGAGATGATGGTGACATTGGAGGACGTGTGGCAGATATTGAGGCTACCTATAACAAGTCACCTGGTGAGCATGATGCAATCGAAGAGGGAGGCACTTGATCAGATTGTATGGGTCTTATTTGGGTGAGAGAACCTACCTGTCCAGAAGAAGGGGTTGGACATGGATAGGTGTTTAGCGTTGAGAGTACCAAAATTGCCACTATACTTGTGTGGAATGATCAATGGGATATTGATATTGGATAGGAGTGGATGGTTCTATAGCCTCAGCTACTTGGAGGTGATTCAACACATTGTCAAGGGGAGAGATGGGGAGTTCGCATGGGGTCCATGCATCCTAATGCAGCTATACAGGGACATGCACACGGTATCTTACTGAGAGGGACTCAGTGTGGCACATGTGGCGTTGTTATAGTTATGGGCATGGTAGCACATTAGTGTGTGCAGGCCAGATGTCGTGAGAGTGAGACTAGAGGATGAGACACTTCCGGTGACGTATTGGTATGGTGCATAGTATGATTGGGTGTGGCGGTATTAGGGATGTGGGGATCTAGACAAATGGATGAGGCTATTTGATGATCTCCAGGAGGAGGAGATAGTGTGGAGGCCATATATGACATGACACTTTTCTAGGTGGAGGGGGGATGAGGTGAGACATAAAGGATATTTCTTGACCCAATGTTATATAGTCGGGAAGGAGCCATAGATAGTGGAGTCACATAGGCCAGACTGAGTGATGAGGTAGTTTGGGCTAACACATGATATTCTGGGTGGGGCAGAGAGGCTCAGATGGATTACGCGAGAGTGAACATGGGGGGATCCAATTCTACCAAAGTTTGTGAGGGAGCATTGGGAGACATTGGAGTGGGATCTAGTGACCCATCTAGGGAGGATTGGAGGGATGCCAGAGGTAGAAGTGACCATTAGATATGCCGCATAGTTTTCCCATCACTGACCCCCATGGATTACACCAGAGGAGCTGATTAGAGGGGCATTAGGATTTGGACCAAAGGATGAGGTGAGATTGGTAGGACATAGGAGAGGGAGAAGGAGGGGACAACCAAGGAGAGAGCTGGAGGTAGGTAGAGTGAGAGGACCAGAGGAATCCATAGCAAGAGGAGGTTATTAGAGGAGAGAGTCAGAGGTAGGAAGAGCAAAAGGGCAGTGAAGGAGACTATTAGAGGTGGCTGAGAGTGTTAGATATAGGTAGAGTAGGAGGAAAACATGAGGGAGGGTAGGGGGATGATGAGGTAGGAGGTCTGTGGAGGATGGGTAGGAGGAGGAGGAGACAAAGGGCATAGGTGGAGATCGAGCTAGAGGAGGAAAGATATGAGGTAGAGGTGAACGATAAGAGGAAGGAGGCAGAGGTGATGGATATGGGAGATGAGGTAGGAACAGAGGTGATGAATATGTATGTGCATGTTATTCGCCCATTGGCAATGATACTGCCGATAGCAGAGGATTCGTCTATGTAGTTGAAAGGAGCAGAGGCAAGAGTACATATCACCGAGCAGAGACTTAGGGACATAAAGGTGATGAGGTGTAGACTAGAGGCTAAGGTAGGAATGTTGCGAGCTGAGATAGCCTGAGTGTGATCAGAGGGTGAGAGAGAGTTTAGGGCAGTATCCAAGATGGTTCCACGACATAAGGTGGAGATGCAGAGGGAGGGAGAGAGGCTACGAGTCGAGGTGGATGAGTTGTGAGCGGAGGTCAATGAGTTACAAGTAGAGGTATCTAGGGAGCATGAGGTAGGGGAGGCAACGAGATGGGAGCGAGATAGACTAGAGCAATAGTGATGATACTATAGGTAGGGGGTCAGTGAGAGTCTAGAGGAGTGACATAGTAGATACTGGCAGAGACCCTAGAAGAGGTAGAGAGGGATATGGAGGATTTGAGGAGACAGGTGGAGGGGCTATTGAGAGAGAGGATGGAGTTGAGATAGGAGTGAGATGAGCTCTATGATAGAGTTGAGATGGTAGAACAGATAGTGCGATATATAGGAGAGATGTAGGAGAGGGAGGAGGCCATGAGGGCCCAGGTGTAGGTGTTGGAGATAGAGAGGGATGCCTTACAAACACAGGTGTAGGTCCTTTAGGATGAGAGGGATACAACAGTGGCACAGATATAGTCTATGGAGAGATGTAGTGTAGGGGAAGACACTGATAGTATAGGGTGGCGAGACAAGGGTGGAGGTTCAAAGACTACAAGCATAGGTATAAGCCATGTAGGAGGAGAGGGACAAAGCTATGGATCAAGTGTCACGAATGGGATCATAGGATGAGAAGTTATGGTTAGCACAAGGTGCATGGGAATAGGAGAGGAGATCCATATGTGGATTTTGGGATAGTTATAGGGTAGAGTGGGACTCATCCAGACAGCAAGCTCCAAAGCAAGACAAATATATGAGAGAGACTAGCTACTATATGTGTTACTATTTCTTAATAGTGCCAGATCCAGGATAGTGGGTACCCACCTATATTCGGATGAGGCCATAGATGCCAATGCTATCCTAATTAGTAGGGATTCATACCCACAAATATAGTAGCCTAAGATAGATTCCCCCATGTAGAGGGCTAGTGTCAGAGTCACCACAGAGGTCAGATGCAGGTAGCTCATGGTTTAGAGGATCAGAGGGATAGGATCTCAGTTTTTGACAGGTACAAGATGGGATACAGTACAGAGCAGTAGAGATCAGATTTGATCCATAGCTTTGTACTCGAGATATATGATGGATATGTGTTTTGATGTATATGATGGACATTGTATTGTTATTTTTGATATGATATGTGAGAGCCCTTATTGACATTATGAGATGTGTATGTGATGGATGATTTATTTATGCATATGTGTATGTTCATGGTTTCATTATTATGATGCTATGTATGGATATGCTTATAATGATATATGTTTATGCCTATATGGATAATATGGATGATATGTATGATGTCTAACATTTATGATGCAAGATGTGATGGATGAATTATGATTCTGCCTATGTGTATGATTTCTAATACCTATGATGTAGGATGTGATGGATGAATTATGATTGTGCCTATGTGGATAATATATATAATATGTATGATTTCTAAAGTTTATGATGTAGGATGTGATGGATGGATTATGATTTTATATGCTATAGATGTGGATATGGACCTAACCATTTGTGATCCAGGTGATGATGCATGTGAGATGTTAATGAGATGAACTAAGATGAATATGCTAATGCAATGGATTAATAATGAAATGAATTTTAAGATGTACAGAATAATCGATTAAAATTAATTTAAACAACTCAAAAATGATTATGATATGATAATGCACATAGGATGAAATGTAATTTAGAAAAACTATAATTAAATGCCTTAAGTAAATGAAATGTAATGTGATCATGAGTGTAAATAAGGGCCTGCATAATGATGGAAGTGAAGGAGATGATGGGTGTGCAACTACACCTTTCAAGAACCATAGGAATCCTAAGGAGAAAGGAAAATGGGAGGAATCAATGTTTCCACATTCAAAATCATAAGGAATGGGATGGAGGATAAATGCAATGCAATGGAAGAAAAAATGAAATGAAATCCTAATGCAATTTGCCATTTTTGGAGCATTTATTTTTGCTATAGCATAAGACACCAGGTACCATGGTCTATGGAACCAAGGTGGATTAGTGTCTAATGCATAAACAAACACAACAAACAAGAAGGCTATACCAACACCCCAAAGTCGTGATGAATTTGGGTGGGCTAGGTATTGGGATAACCACAAGCACAAAAGGATGTCCCAGTGTAACACAGGACCATAGGGATCTTGGTGGGTATTATGTGGGACAACCAGAAAGATAACAAAAAACAAAAATCAAGATATGCCCCTATGTTAACTAGTCAAAATACACCATAATATGATATATCATGGTGATCGTGATGAGTGATGATAGATAGATCAAACGATAAATAGAATCCAAAAGAATCAAAATATTGCAATCAATTTCAAAATTTCCTTTGCCATAGGATCGAGAGGATGGATGGGGTTGATGAGGTTTGTAGGCTAGGATACATCCTATTGAGACCAAAGATGGATACAAAACTAAAAGATCAGTAATGACATAGGAGATTCTAAAACTAATTAAAGCTCGTGACATGAATGGATCCCATCTATGAAGAACCGACTAGAAAAGGACATACTTGACGACACGACACAAGGAACAAGACACAAGACTGACACACCCTAAAGAGATAGGGTCTCGGGGGTTGATCAAAGATCAACCTTGACTATGTTAAAGCACAGAGCCCTCGTAGTTCAAGAAAAGATAACAAATAAAAGTGGAAAGAGGACGATGAAGAGAAATGATGGAGGACAATGACCAGACATGCCAGCAACAAAGCAAAACAAAAAAAATCCTCAGGGGTGGATCAAATGATCGACCTTGCTTGTATGGAAGTGTAGGGGAAACACCATTCGAAAAGGATGAAAGACCAACATTGGATAAGAGAGAAAAGGGGACAATGGGGACATATGATGAAGGAAAGAATGCCCTGAGGGTGGATCAAATGATCAGCCTTGCCTATGTGTAAGTGTAGGGGTAACATAGTTCGACAAAGATGGAAATAAATGACAATGGAAAATTATAGACTAGACAAGAAGCCTTAGGGGTGGATCAAATGATCATCCTTACCTACATGAAAGTTTAGGGGCAACACAGTTCACCAAAGATAGGATGGGGTCTAGATGAAGAATGACACAATGAAAGAACCTAGAAGGAAACAAAAAATAGACAAAATGACAAGACAACACAAGCTCGGATTAGGATAAAAGCTCAGGATGATGGATAGCAGATGGTGTTCGTCTAATTCTCAACAAAATATACCAACTAACCAGATAAAGAATGTGGATGGAAGGATATGATTGGTAGGATGATGAGGGTGTGAGATCGAGATGGTTGAAACATAAATTAACTAGGATGCAAGGTAGATAATTATTAAGCATTATATGAATGGTGCCTGTGGCCAGGTTTTCACCAAACGTACATATCCAAGGTGGCACCAAAGGTGGTTTTCACCATAAGATGTGTTGATGGTGTTTTATGCACAACAACAACTCAAACATAATAGAATATCCTATCTCTCTTGAAAGGTAAATCTCTATCAACAAAGAGATAACCCCAAGGTCTTTATTGTCGGGTCTTGACAATGCAATAAAACAACTCAGTGATAAATGTGAAAATGGTAGTAATCACATGGGGACCTTACAAAACTAATACTAGATCTTCAAACTTATCAGATTTTTTAATGTGTTGATACTCAAATCCCTAAATTTAACCTGTATTCAAAGAAATAGCAAAAGAAGAGGGTTTATAGAAATCCTCAAGTTAAAATTGCTCCTAAGATCAACAAACAAATGACCATATACTTGAAATTGACCAATCCCTTGAAACTAGTTTTTGCTTGAGCCAGATTTATCCTCTAATCTCATAGAAACAATGCAATCTTCTAAGGAATTAGGGATTTTCAGATCATGAACATTCATCCACACCAACCCTATTTTTCAATTGAAATGAATAAATTCCCACAATTGAACTAATCACATAAATATAAGGTCTAGGATAACTTTACAAAACAACTCAGAATAAATAGGTTGCCAAAAGTATGGACCGGGGATCGCTGCAAACACTCCAAGCATCTAACCATAAATATCAATGAATCATCTAACCCTAAATCTAACATTCATTCAATGTTTTAAAAATAAATTTAGAAAGATAGAATAATAAGAACCATGCAAGATAAATCAATCCAAGAGAGGCCACCAAAGCAATATGTCTTCAATTATATTGAGTTCATCCAACAATAGCAACAATTCTAGTATTTGGTGTTACAACACTTGCTTCAGAAAAGTTGAATCTTAATTATAGCTTTTACTTTTCGCTTTACTTGCTTCAAAGTATAATCCTATAACTAACACCTACCAATGAGGGTTACAAGGAAGGTCAGCCACAAACAAGTCAGCCTAGAAAAAAGCTCCTAAAATAAAATATAACATTGTATTAAATGTCAGAGGCTCCTTTCTAGGTTGTCTTGGAATCTCCAATACAACTTGATCCAATGCATGCAAAGAATGAAGGAAGGATAATGTGAAGAATTTTTCTTGAGCCAATCACCCATTAGCTGGCCCCTTTGTCTTTACCTTAACCCATTTTATCTTGCACCATAAGGAAAATTCCCTCTAGGTCAACCAAGGGTGGAGTAGTTAACACTTTGAATCTTCTATCAAGGGTTCTAATATCTTCCCTTGATTTCTTGATGACCTCATCCCATTCCACCTTGAGATCCTTGTATTTCTCCATGAAAACATTGTAGGTGGATGCATCATCCAAATGGTGGACTGTGACCCAACCTCCATCCACTAGGGCATAAACCTCATGCCATCATTTCTTTAATTTTTCAAAGCTCAGATGCTTCAGTGCAAACTTTCTTCTCCCAGTCATTATCTCAAAGAATGGAATACATTTATTGCAAATATCCTTTAATATAATTGCTACTTGCTGCCCCTACTTGTGAACCTTCTTCAAAATATTTTGATTGATTTGCAATAACTCATACCACTCCCAGGGTTCTGAAACCTTTGAAGAAGGAAAGACTCCATCACTCACCAATTTTTCCTCTATATAATCCATGATGATCTTTACCTTTTGTAGGAGGAGGTTTGTATCAGTCTTATCTTGCTTCAACACATCCTGCAACCACTCAAAGGATCTGTGTGCATCACCACAAGTGGACAAAATGTCCTGGATCATTCTATCTCCTTAGTGTCCTACTCCTTGCAACCATTCATGGGTATCTTGTGTGGATTCCTTCATTTTCTCAAGCTCAGTAAATGCCTCCTTAGGTAACAATCTTCAGGGGTTACTCCTTCACTTCCCACTTATTGCAGAGGCTTCATCAAGTGTTGCACATATCTGTATACATCACTCAATTGTTTTTGCAACCTCTCCTTCTCTATTGTTTCCTTGTCCAATATTCTTAAAATAGAATGGAAGGACTCTTTAAAATATTCCTTCTCTTGATTTTTACTTGTGGGTCGCAGGTTTAAATTATGAATAGTGTAGTCCTGAGGAGCTATCTCCCTTTTGTCCTTGTATATTGTAGGAGTGGTAATCTAGATTATTTTGTTATATGATTCATCCCTACTGATCTTGGAAACACTTCTAGCCTTCTTCTTTGCTTTCCCTTTGCCTATGTTGGCAAACAATTCATCGCAATTTGGAGGGGTTTCATCTATAACCATTTGCTTATTCTTCAATCTTTCACCAAGCCAACTTGGGGTAGAAGCATCCGACTATTGCTCATTCTGTTTTTCTTATTCAGTTTGACCCATGGAGGGTTCAACATCTACATTGTGCACTGAGGGGACCTCTTCACTCTTTCCCTCTCCTTATCTTCTAGCTTTTGACTCTCCTCCTAATCTATTGTCTTTGCACTAACCTGAATAGGAGAAGGAGCCCTTTCATGTTCCTTTTCATCTTCCACATGTTTCTCCTCTTCATTTCTGACTAGTGAATCATCATAAGATACTAAGGATGAATGAAAAATATTGCCAATCTTTTCTTCTTCTCTATGGATATATCCATCATTAAATTTTTTTGTCTCCTTGTCTTGATGTGCTTCTCCAACAATAGCTTCTATTTTTCCTTTCTCTTCATCATTCAAGTTTTGGACTAAAGGAGGATCAAGACTATCTTCTCGTTGTACAATAGAAAGAACTTTAGGGGCACCCTCCTTCATCAAAATTCCCTTTGGAGAGTGATTTTTGGCCTTCCTAGTGTAAACTTGTGTCTTTTCTCTAGAGCTATCCATATCTACAACTTGTGGTTCTATGTCTCCACCTTGTTCCTTAAGCTACCCACTATGCTTCCTTGAAGTTCTAGATATTATTCTTTTCTTCTTCCTCCTCATGAGTAGACATCACTTCCTCCAAGGAAGTCCTCCATTTAGCACTAGGTTTCCTTTTCTTTTCTACCTCAAACTCTGCTTGGATACCCTTGATTTTAATTTTGAAGGGAGATTCCACCTTCTCTTTGCCTTTTGGATCCTGCTCATCTTCTTCAAAGGTAGATTGGGACTATATATTTTCCATTAAGTCATATGTGTAATGTTTCCCTTCACTATCTAGTTCCCATATCTTATGTTTGATCCACAATTTGGTATACTTTATCATAGGAGCATTAATTTGCTCCAATTCACTTTTGTCTTCTCCTAGCTAGTCAATTTCTCCCATTGGCTTATCTTTGATAGGCTCATAATCATGATTCTGTATCAAATCTCCATCATCCTCAAGCTGATCAGGAATGTCCTTGATGTTGTACAGCCTGATTAGGTGGACAGACAGTATTGAATACTTCTTCCTCGGGACTTCAAATTCATCTATGCAGTTTGCCCAGTTATCTTCAATGTCATCCTTATGCCTAAATTTTCTAGTTTCTTTCTTTTGAGCCCCTCTTGTCCTATCAAATCTAGGCCTTTTGGCCTGGAATGCAAAACCTAGAGTGTTCATTTCTTCGTCGGAAGAGTGTGTTGAGATCAAAGAAGGGCATACCTCATTGAATCCTATCCTTAATGGGAAGTCACTTCCCAAGCCAGTTGTATGGATGTCTTTCTTCAAGATGTCATCAAAGGTGGAGATCTTCCTAGTAACCTCCAAAAGTGTGATGTGGTCCATTGGATATCTTGGAAACTTGTAAGTATCCTTGTAGCAACCATTAATACTGATATATGAAAAGGTAGGAAACTAAATAAACCACCCCCCATACTTTTGTATCAACTCCTTAGCTACATTAGATATCCTCACATGCTTTAACCCTCATGATATACATGGTGAATGCATCATTCACCCTCATGTAGCTTGAGCCATCCAAATGAATTTGGGGGTATACCTCATAGATAACATCCTGGCCAAAAATTCCTTGTGTACTCAACCCCTTGTATGGATGAAATCTTGCCAAGGCATAGACCAAGTAATATGTCATTGTGAAGCCCCTAGTCTACAAAACATTGCACAGTTGTTCATGGATCATGGTATTGATGACACCTAGCCAATTATATTCTATACCTTTGTCCATTCTTACTATGATGTAAAACATCCAATTTTAAAATATCACCGCAGTCTTCAAACCCACCACTCTACTAAGGAGATTGTTTGCATCATAATATTATGATTCAAAATTTGCTCTGAATAGCTGCTTAGGCAACTTGGAGATGTGTGGCTTGGGATTTTTAAACCAAGAATTAATAACTTGTAATGACTTCTTAGTATCATCTGCATAGTACTTATTGGCTATTTCTAGATCAAAACGCACCAGATGAGATCTATCTAGCATATCAAATGTCTAAGACACTAAGATAGGAGAGAAATTGGCAAGGACTCTGCCTTGTGGACCAATTATTCTCTGTGTATCTAAATTATAGTGACTAGCACATTCCAAGAGTAGCTCATAACATTGCATTGTAGGAGGGAAGCCAACCACATGAGCCAACCCAGAGCTCACCAATCTTCTTGTTAACAGAGAGGATCCCTACACTGTCATCCTTGCTTTAAACTACTCATAATCCCATCTCCCAACATTGGTATATGTTACCTATGACCAAATGGAAGCCAAATTGCTTTCAAGGATCTTTCTTTTCATGTCCAACTTGATTCTCTCAACTTCTCAGATAGAAGCTCCCTCATCACTGGGATCCATCACCCTACCCTTAGCTTTACCAACAATGGCCTTGCTTGATTCAGCTTGCATTCAAAGGGACCACAATAAATATCTATTACAACATGAGAATCCAAGTTAGTCCATCACAAATAACATGTTATCATCAAAGAAATCCAAACAACAATCAGAATCCCTGGGAATATCATTAAAGCACCCTTTCTTCAAAGTTGACAATTTTCATCCCTTTGTAGAATTTGGGCCAGAAGGGAATTTCAGGGAATTCCGAGCTAGGAAAAATTTGAAAATGAAAGGAAAAAGACCTCCAAAATCCACTCAATCATCATCCAAAATTCAAGACATGGTATCATATATCCTTAAATCATTCAAATAAATCACATGATGCAACATTATTAACCATTAACTCATGCATTCCCTTAACTTTTTACATCTAATAGACTCTTGGGGAATTCCGCCAGGGACAAAAAACCTCAAAACTAATAAAGCTTCACACATTTTAGGAAAATGAAGGAGCAAGGAAAGTTCGGTGATTTCCTAGGAAAATGGATTTTCACGGAGTGAATGTAATTTCACATTTTATGCACACTTTCAGGAGAACGACAAGGCGAAGGAAATCCCCGAAATCAACAAAATCCTGAAATCTTTGACTTTATTAGGATTTCACCCAAATTGATTGAAAGATCACAAATTTGGGGAATTCAAGCCTGGATTATACCCACTTCATATTTTATCGATGGATTCAACTTTTTGGTTCCTCCAAGGGCAATTCGACAACACTGGTAATAAAATCAAGATCTAAACCCTAGGGTTTCATGATGAACACATAATTATAGTCTCAACCCACTTCATTACCCCATTAAATCATGGCAAACATCTCAAAATCTTAAGGACAAGGAAACCATCACATGCAAATGAAAACTAAACACTCAAATCCACCTATAATCATTAGTTTCATTAAATGCAAGGGAAGCCCAGATCAAAACCCTGGGACAAATCGAAATCACACACAAGACCAAAGTCAAGGAGATAAAACTAGAAATGGATGGTGCAATCAAATCATCAAATTAGCAAGGATGGGCATGTTGATTTCAGAGGAGTCGTCGACAGAACAAAGGGGTGACCCTAATTTTAATTACAAACCCTCATGACACTAAAACCCAAATTCAAAGCACATTCACAACACCATAGAGCCATTGATACCCACCAGTTGAAAGCAAAAGGCACTGTAAACATACCATGAATGAAGAGCAATTCAAAATGGTAGAAATAAGAAATAATCTCCAAATCTTCAAGCAAACGCCAAAAATCACCAAACAAACACCACCAAAGCAAGTGATCCTAGGTTCAAAAATGCCAAATTTGCACACAACACTCAGAATTAAGCTCTCCAAATTCAACCAAGACAAAGGAAATCGATTCATAGCATGAAAACCCTCAAAAATTTACTAAATACAATCCGCAGAGTCCATACAAGAAGTATAAATGCAATGACATGAGAACCCAAAATGAGTTCGGGTATCCGAGGCAATGGAGTAATTTTGGGAAATTCTTGGGAAGGAAAAATTCCCTGAGTTAAAATCTTTGAAAACAATGTGAAACTTGTCCCCATTAGGTTTTCAAGGTAGTTGGGGATTTCTACCTAGGGAGAAAATTCTCGAAACTAGAGAAAAACCCAAAATTTTCCCTAAGACTCATGATTCCAAAGTGTTATTTCAAGATGGGGATTTTCACAAGAAAGATAAGAATTTAGGAACATTTCAAAGAAACCCAATCTCAAAACCAAAGGGACCAAAAGCATGAAAGACCAAAGACAAGCCAAAGAAGCAAGGCCAAAAAGAAGAACCAAAATAGCAGGCAAAGAGGGTCCCTGCATTCAGTGGGGCGTGTGTGCAAAAACTGCACAACAAATGGCAACTCCATAGGGGAATGATCCAGAGAATTTCAATGAAAAACTGGAATCAAGAACCCAAAATCTTTGGTTTCAGTCATTATACCAAGTCACCTATAGACAAGGTTTTAGAATTCGCAGGCAAGCAAACCTTTCCTGTACTAGGGTTGAAGTGTGTGTATATGTATTCATTTCACTTTCCTTGGTTGTAACAAGGACCAAACTTGGTCTGACCAAGCTACATAAAGATTCTGACTGCAAAATTATCCTAGATAGAGCCTTGTTGTCAGTCAAGAATCCATAGCCCCAACGAGGTTATCATTGGGGTTCTCCCAAGAATAACTCTACTACCAGTCAAGCATCCATAGCCCTGGTAGAGATACTAGGATACCCCTGATGAGGTGAATATTTATTTTGATCTTTATAATTCTTGGTCTCTCTTTTTTTATATTCTTTTAATATCTCTTAAACTTTCCCTTTCACCATGTAATCAATGAAGCTCACACTCAGGACTGAGAACCTCAGTGGTGTTGAAGTAGAATATAGGATTTTTCACTTGACTAGACTTTACAAGGACCATATGTAGCCTTGGAACCTTTAAGATTTGTGCAAAATATAAGACCCAAATACATTCCAGATTTGACTCAACCAAGTGACCTTCAAATTCCAAGCACATGCAACACTAGATAAAGGAGTTCTACCAATTGATTCTCGAAGGATGATTGAAGTTTGAAAAATAAACACACCAGGGCAAACCCAATAACGTAATGACTGTCATGCAAGTGCAACAAACCCCAGAGAAAGCAAAAGACCAGAAGCAAGAGAAAAGAAAAAAGAAAACCTACTCTAACCAAAGAAAAAATAGAACAATGAAAGGGAAACCTAAACTACCTATGTACAAGGAAGGAGTTGTAAAAAAATCAAGATTGGAAGTAATGCTTCAAATACTTCCCATTGACAGGTTGTGGGATATCCTCTCTAGTGAGGGATTTCAAGTGAAAAGCATTATCTCCCAGGATCTCTAAAATCTGATAAGGGTCAAGCCAAAGTTTGTAAATTTTCCATGCCCCCCTTTTCGGTCATGTGCTTTGTCCCAGTAAAGAACCAAGTCAGAGATTTGAAAGGCCTTCACCTTGGCTCTCCTATCAAACCATCTCTTCACTACACCTTGATGTTTCGAAAAGTTTTGCAAGGCTTCATCTCTTCTTTCTTCAGGGTGTAATAGTTCAGCCAGGTGGGCTTCACGCTTATCTTCTTCATCATAATATACATTAATGAACTGCAAGGTAGGTATCTTTAGCTAGATGGGAAATACAGATTCCAAATAATACACTAGGTGATAAGGAGAGGTTCCTAGGGATGTCTTTTGTTTGGTATGGTTTTTCCAAAGAGAAAACCTAAGTTGGGTGTTCCAATCCTTGGGATTCTTATCCAATAGCTTACAAATGACTATCAAGAGGTTCTTGTTGGAAGACTCAGCTAAACCATTTCCCTGTAGGTAATAATTAGATGCAAACTTTATAATTATTCTATGATCAAAGGCCTAGTTAGAAAGTTTCAGTGATGCAAATGTAGGACCATTATCACATACTAAAGCCAATGGACACCCAAAGTGATTAAAATACATGATTCGATGAAATTTATTACTACTTCAGAAGTACATTATTTGCATGCAAGAGCCTTAGTCCATCTAGTGAAATAATTAGTTATAGTGAGAATGTACCTATGGCTCATAGAGGAGGGTGGGTTGATTGGGCCAATGAAATCCATTCCCCATTGTGCGAATGATTTTACCTTTATGACTGGCTGAAGTGGAAGGGCTACATATTTCTCCTTACTTGTTGCAGTCTGGCATATATGGAAAGTCCATACATGATTAAGTGTATCTTTGAACAAGGTAGACCAGTAATAGCCTGCTCATAGGATCTGATTTGTAGTGGAGCGTGCTGACCCATGACTTGTACCATAGTTTTCATGGAATTTTGCCAATACTTTCACAACTTCTTGCTTTCCTAAGAATCTTAGGTAGACACCCTCATGGTTCTTTTTATACAAGACAACTCCCTTCATCATGAAGCTATCACTTTTTAGACGCAATGGTCTCCTCTGCATAAAATTGAGGTGTCCAGGACATTGTTGATTCAAGAGGTAATAAATAATTTCATCATACCAGTCCCCTAGGGAGACATCCTGGATGTGGTAATGCTGAGTTGTGATGTTAGGGCCCATCTCAGCCATTTTATTTTTTATTCTCTATCCTCTCACCAGTTTCATGGGTTGGATCTCAATATCATAATCTTGACATGGTTACCCATTTATCCCTTCCATCTCCCAACACATTCTGCATTAGTAAAAGCTTCACTGCCAAGTCAGGTACTATGGCAAAGACCTTGTTCCTTAGGATATAGTGCCTTAACTTCTTTACAGCTTTGACCAAAGCATAGGCATGCTTCTCTATGTTAGGGTATCTCAACTCTGCATCCTTTAAAGGGGAACTCATGAAAGCTATGGGATGTTTATTTCCTTGGTTAGATTTCTGAGTCAGGATACTAGCACAAGAAGGTCTGAAGCAAAAGAGTAGATGTAGAAAGGTTTGGTGTAATCAGGACTTACCAATATTGGAGCTTTAATAATGGCCCTCTTAGTTTCTGTGAATCCTTCCTTATCTTTTGCACTCCATTCAACCTTCACATCTTGTTTTAGCATTGCATTCAAGGGTTTCACTATTTCAGCAAATCTAGTGATAAAATTTCTGATGACGTTGATTTTCCCAAAGAATGATTTCATCTCCTTTTTAGTTACAGGTGGCTGGATTTTCAATATTGCCTCCACTTGTTCGGGATCAATAGCAATACCTTGTTCTAAAATAATGTGTCTTAGCATTTTTCCTTCAGTGACTCCAAAGATACACTTCTTTGGATTAAGTGAAATGCCAAAATCTCAGCATCTTTGGAATACCTTGCATAAGTCTGCAATATGCTCACCTCATTTCTTCAAAAATACTATCAAATCATACATATAAATAATTATACACTTACCAATGATGTCTTTGAAGGCAATATCCATGGCTCTCTGGAATGTTGATCTAGCTTTGATCAAACCAAAGGGCATTCTCCTATAAGAAAAAGTTCCCCATTTTATATTAAAGGCAGTTTTATGTCTGTCCTCATATTGCACAATAACTTGATTGTATCTAGAGTACCCATCTAGGAAAGACATCATCTGAGATCCATTGAAAATATGAAGTACCTCATCCAATGAAGGAACTGGATAATTATCCTTCTTTGATGCCCTGTTTAGGTTTTTGAAGTCAACACACAATCTAATCTCTCCATTTTTCTTTCTCACTGGAACCAAGTTTGCAACCCATATTGAGTGTCTTATTGGAAATATAATGCGAAATGCAAGAAAATTTTACACTTCCTTTTGAATGATTGGTTCCAACAAGGCATTAATTGGTCTTTTTCATTGCTTGAATGGTTTGACATTTGACCTGAGAGGTATGGTGTGCGTAATGATCGAAGTATCATATGTCTTCATATCTTCATAACTATAGGTTATTACATCCTGATATGTGAGTAAAGCATCAATGATTCCTTTTCTTTCCTCTGGAGTACATACCTTTCCAATGAGGACATTTTTTACATTATCTAGAGTTCCCATGTTGTAAGCTTCACATTGATTGCTGAGGGACTCTTTTTTAGTTTGCTGCTTTTGATCTTTTATCCTATCCAGATCAAAAAATCTCTCTAACTACACCATACCTCATGGGATAGTGTTAGTCTTCAAGTTGATGAATCCTTCAAGGTCCATCTCTACCTCCTGAGGCTCTACCTCATCAATTATCTGAGAAGTAAACACATCGCAACTAGTGATAAAATCAAGAATGTGCTTATCATCCTCATACACCTAAAAATTAGTTACATTGTTAGGCACTGAGGGCACTTGAGTGAGCTCCATTGTAAACTTCTTCAAACTTGAGAGTGATAAGGGCTGCAACGTGCTAGCTTCTTGCACCAGAGAATCTGTAGTTTCATTCTTGCTGTGAGGGATCAACTGAATGTCGAAAGCATCAAATCCCTCGATGAGATCCTAGAATCGATGTCTATAATTAGTCATCCTTCTATCATGGCATGAATACTATTTTCTCACCTGTCTAACTACTAGCTTAGAATCTCCAAATACTTACAGAATCTTAACCCTCTTCCCCAATGCCATTAATAATCCATGGACTAAAGCCTCATACTCAGCCACATTTTTGGTACACTAGAATGTGAGCCCATGAGTAGTAAAATAGGTCTCACCTCTTGGACTAATGAATTTGAATCCTACTCCAACACCCTACTTTAATTTGGATTCATCAAATCTTAATGTCCATCAACTAGCAACTCCTAATCTTCTTGAGTTATCCTTAGCCTTAGTGCTACTAGGAGGTTCTTCAGGAAGCATTGGGATTTTACCTTTAGGATCATCTTGAAAGCTTTGAATATCCAGTCTGACAGTTGGGGTCGAATTGATGCATCTTTGGATCTGCTCCACAAATTTTTGATATAGGTATCATTACAAATCAGAGTGGGGGGAATTATGGACTCTACAATAATTGGTTAGAAGTAGGTCTTAAAAATTCATCCCTCTTCCTAGTTTAAATTGATCCTCTACACATTTCTGGATGAATTCCTAGAAATTGTTCAGTAACCCAAGTTGTCCATCAACTTGATCAACAACTTCCTCTGTTGTTTCATTCAATGTCTCGGAACTACTAGAATCCTAGGTAAACTCACCATAGGAGCTTTGCAACATAAAAATATCCTTTGTATCTGAGTCAGAAAGGGGAGTAGCCAACACATAATTTCCCATACTAACCTCTGATACTAATATCTCATTTGAAGTATTCTGGTATTTCAATAATTACATACTTCATTCTAGGTTCCCTTTCAATTAGGATTTGATTTGGGAACCCCTTCCAAGGTAACCACATATGGGAATGATCTATGGATGTGTGTCCATTTAGTGCCTTAGTGAAGCCTCATCCTAAAATAAGACCATAGGTGTCAGGAATATCCACCACCTGAATGTTAATCACTTGTTGCACCCTATGATCTAATGCAACTTGCATGGGAATAATTTTTAATTCTCCTACCACATTTACCTCTATCTTGTCCAGTTGAGTGACCTTCTTTTGGGAAGCAGTAGGAGTGATGCCTAAAGCCCTACAAACAACAAAAGGCATAGCATTTGTAGATGCTCCTGAATCTAGGAGAAAATTGTGTGGGTTCTTCCCAAAGATGTAGATAGAAATTAGAAAAGGAGAAGTTTTTTCCTTTCCTTGGAATAAACTCAGTTGTGTGTCACCTTGTGCAACCTGGTTCCTATCCTTTTCTTTACTGCTTTCACCAGACTGTATCTGACCTTGGCCTTTAGGTACCTATGTGCTGGTAATCTTCCCAATTGTCTCACCAATTATCCCTCCTTGAAGAACTATATGTGACTTAAAATATTCTAGAACCATATTTATGATAGTAGGAACCCTTAATAACTTAAAATTAGAAAGACTCACCTTTACCTTCCTAAGTTCCTCAGCCACATATTCACCTAATTTCTCCACATTCATATCAACATGTGTTTCTTTAGAATAACCAGTTTGCTTATCCTTTGCTACATCAAAATTGCTTCCCTTCAGTGCATCAGGTTGCCCTCCCTTTGTAAAGTACTATGTTGGCACATGAGGGTAAGATGGGTTGTTGTTGGCATGTGGATCTAGTGGAGTAGTGAAATTATTTGGAGGGATAGATGTTGCAAATGGGCCTCCAGCTTGTGGATTCCTATTGGGTTTGTTCCTCAAATCATATTTTCTTGTGGGTTGTTGGAACATCTGTATTTCCTCGATACCAACTTCCTGCTCATCCAAGCGGCCATTATCATTCTCATTCCCTTCATTGAATAACTAAGAAATTTCATCTTCATTAAGTACTTGTATAGTCTCCCCATTTTGGCTACTTGAATCCTCTTTTGGGAGCATGATTTAGGACTAGTACCGAATAATCATAGGGAGTGGAAGGTGCCATCTCCTAACTAGTGGAATTATTCTCAACTTCATATTGAAAGATTGAAGCAGCAATTTGGAACCCAGGATAATCCAACTCAGAGTGTTGACCTATCTTATGGAACCTGCACCATCCAGACAAAGCTTCCTCAGCCAGGTACACACCACTCAGAGGTTTCTCTTTATTAGAAGGTTGATCTAATGGAATAGGGAGACCTCCATTATTGGGTTTGGTGTTCCATGGCCTATTTTTCCTGGGCGGTTGTCTCCTTCTGAATCCATGTCCACCCTGTGTCCCTCTATCAAAGTTCTGACCAGAACCTTGTCCTCTTTCAAAATTCTATTTTTTTTTAGAATGTTTTCCTTGTCAAAGCTTTGTCCTCATGCAACACCTCAATTCTCCCTATTGTAATTTTATTGTATTTTCCTCTAAGCAACTTGGAGTTGACTGTTCTGGTTTCTCAAGTAGGTTACCTCCATATTCAGTTTTTTCACCTGCTCTGTTAGCTCATCCATCCTTTCCTTATCAGGACTACTGTAAGGCATTGAATTCACATTATTTTGAGGGTATCCTGATGCTCTTCTTGAACCAATGGACTAATTCAAGACTTTTGAATTCTACAAATATGTAAGAAAACGAGCTTGTTGTTGTGAATGAATGGGTTGATTGGAATTTTGTTGGAGATAACTAGGTATTGGGTGAGCCTAACTTATTGGAGGACCCGAGTGAGGCACCAAATGCAACTGTATAATGGTTTTCATAATGGGAGTGTGATTGGTCAAAGCCTGGTTGAGAGATTGAACCTATCCAAGGTGAGCAGTGGGTCCCAAAGATGGAAAAGGTCCTGACAGATGTTGTATGAGATAAGTGCTAACCTTGACAACTTATATATATGTAGTAAACAAGGTAGTTGGGGGATTATTTCTCCACTTAAGGAATGTGGATGTAAGACTATGAAGGGCTTCAAAATAAACCTCCAAAGTAGTAGCATCATCCACAACACAAGGAGATTGTAATCTAGTATATGCACGGTGGAACCTATTATTGAATGATCCTATGGGCTCATTAATCTCCCTCTTGACTCCAATAAACTATAGGTAGAGCTCATTAGCACTAATAGGGATTTTAAAATTCTAAAGGAATGCAGCCTCAAGTTTAGTCCAATTATGAATTGATGCAGTAGGAAAATGATTGTACCAATAAAATGCATCATCTCCTAAAGAATAAGGGAAATTCCTATATGCAAAATCTTCATGATTAATACCTCTATCCCTCAGACAAGTCTGTGAAATCCTGATGTGTTCCTCTATTGTCCTATTATGGTCATTTATATGGAACTTAGAGAAAAAATGCTCAGGGTTCGTGGGCATGACATTGTAGTTATTGAAGAATAGAGGTGATGGGTTGTTCATCAGAAAAGCCATTGGTGGAGGTGGAGGTGGTAATGGTTGATTGACGTCTGGTTGGGGTTGTTGAATGGAATCGACCTCAAAATCAAATGATGATAAGGCTGATGAGGGTGAAGATGGTGGAAATGATGAAGTAGATGAAGACTCCTCCCTTCTTTTGGTCCTTCTTGACCTAGTTGGAGGTGATACCACTCGGAATTCAGCTTCTCCTGGTGTAGATCTAGTTATTCTTTTGAATCTCTTAGGAGAAATGGCATTTAGAAAATGCTCCAGCTTGTTTACTCAAGCCCTCCTTCTAGAGCCAATTTGTTGATGGTGTTTTCTGCATAGAAACAACTCATAAAAAATATGATATCCTATCTCTCTTTAAAGGTAAATCTCTAACAACAAAGAGATAACCCCAAGGTCTCTAATGCTAGGTCTTGACAATGCAATAAAACAACTCATGGATAAAAATGAAAATATTGGTACACAACGGGACCTTACAAAACAAATACTGGATCTTCAAACTTATCATATTTTGCAATGTGTTATACTCAAATCCCTAAATTTAACTTGTATTCAACGAAATAGCAAAAGAAGAGGGTTTACAGAAATCCTAAGGTTAAAATCGCTCCTAAGATCAACAATACAAATGACCAGATACTTGAAATAGACCAATCCCTTGAAACTAATTTTTGCTTAACCCAGATTTATCCTACAATCTCACATAAACAATGCAATCTTCTAAGGAATTAGAGATTTTTAGATCATGAAGATTCATCCACACCAACCCTATTTTGCAATTGAAATGAATAAATAATCACAAGTGAACTAAGCACATAAATATAAAATCTAGGATAACTTTACACAACAACCCACAATCAATAGGTTGCCAAAAGTATGGACCAGGGATCATTGCAAACACTCCAAGAATCTAACCAGAAATATCATTAAATCATCTAACCCTAAATCTAACACTCATTCAATGTTTTCAAAAAAAATTTAGAAAGATAGAATTATAAGAGCCATGCAAGATAAATCAATCCAAGATAGGCCACCAAAGAAAAATGTCTTCAATTGTATTGATTTCATCCAACAATAGCAACAATTCTAGTATTTAGTGTTACAACACTTGCTTCAAAAAAACTGACTCCTAATTCTAGCTTTTACTTTTCTCTTTTCTTGCTTCAAAGTATAATCCTATAACTAACTCCTACCAATGAGTCCAAAATGAAAATTTATAAGAATTTCATCCCAATTAGGGTTACAAGGAAGGTCAGCCACAAACAAGTCAGCCTAGAGAAAATCTCCTAAAATAAAATATAACATTGTATTAACTGCCAGAGGCTCCTTTCCAAGTCAGCTTGGAATCTCCAATACAAATTGATCCAATGTGTGCAAAGAACAAAGGAATGATAATGGGAAGCATAAATTTTGAGGCAATCACCCATTAGCTAGCCCCTTTTTCTTTAACTTGACCCATTTTATCCTGCACCATAAAGAAAATCCCCTCTAGGTCGGCCAAGGGTGGAGTAGTTAACACTTTGAAACTTCTATCAAGGTTTTTAATCTCTTCCCTTGATTTCTTGACGACCTCATCCCATTCCACCTTAAGATCCAAATAGTTCTCCATGACAACATTGTAGGTGGATGCATCATTCAAATGGTGGACTATGACTGGACCATCATCCACTGGGGCATAAACCTCACACCACCATTTCTTCAATTGTTCAAATCTCAAATGAATTGGTGTAAAATGTCTTCTCCCAGTCATGATCTCAAAGAATGGAATACATTTATTGAAAATATCCTTTAATATACTTCCTACTTGCTGCCCCTACTTGTGAACCTTCTTAAAAACCTTTTGATTGATTTGCAATAACTCATACCACTCCCATGGTTTTGAAACCTTTGAAGAAAGAAAGATTCCATCACTCACCAATTTTTCCTTTGTATAATCCATGATGATCTTTACCTTTTGTAGGAGGAGGTCTGTATCAGTCTTATCTTCCTTTATCACATCTTGTAGCCACTCAAAGGATCTATGTGCATCACCACAAGTGTACAAAATTTCCTTGATCATTCTATCTCCTCAGTGTCCTACTCCTTGCAACCATTCATGGGTAGCTTGTGTGGATGCTTTCATTTTCTCAAGCTTAGTAAATGCCTCCTTAGGAAACAAATCTTCAAGGGTTACTCCTTCACTTCCCACCTATTGCAAAGGCTTCATCAAGTGTTGCACATAGCTGTATACATCACTCAGTTGTTTTTGCAACCTCTCCTTTTTTATTTCCTTGTCCAATCTTCTTAAAATATCCTAGGAGGACTCTTGGAACTCTTCCTTCTCTTGATCATTACTTGTGGGTCCTAGGTTTAAAGTTTGAATAGTTTATGCCTAAGGAGCTATCTTCCTTTTGACCCTATCTGCTGTAGGAGTGGAAATGTGGATTATTCTATTATCTGACTCATCCCTTTTGATCTTGGAAATGACCCTAGCCTTCTTCCTTTCTTTCCATTTTCCTATTTTTTCCAAAAATTCATCCCAATGTGGAGGGGTGTAATCTACAACCATTTTCTTATTCTTCAATCTTTCACTGAGCCAACTTAGGGTAGAATTATCTGACTGTTTCTCATTCTATTATTTATTTTTTTAGGAGGGCTCATATACATTATGTACTGAGGGGACCTCTTCACTTTTTCCCCTTCCTTATCCTTCTCCTTATCTTCTATCTTTTAACTCTCCTCCTGATCTAATGTTTTTGCACTAACCTGAATAGGAGAAGGAGTCCTTTCATGTGCCTTTTCCTCTTCCACATGTTTCTCCTCTGCATCCCTGACTGGTGAATCATCATAAGATACAAAGGATGAATGAAAAATATTACCAATCTTTGCTTCTGCTCTATGGAGATCTCCATCATGAAATTATTCTATCTCCTCCCCTTGATGTGCTTCTCCAACAACAACTTTTGTTTGTCCCTTCTCTTCATTATTCAAGTTCTAGGTTGAAGGAGGATCAGGAGTATCTTCTTGTTGTACACCAAAAAAAACTTCAAGGGCACCCTCCTTCATCAGAATTCCCTTTGGAGAGGGAGTTTTGGCCTTCCTAGTGTAAACTTGTGTCTTTTCTCTAGAACTCTCCACATTTACCACCTCTAGTTCTGTGTCTCCACCTTGTTCGTTAGGCTGCCCACTATGCTTTCTTGAAGTTCTAGCTATTCTTCTTTTCTTAGGTATAGTGGAATTGTCATTTTCTTCTTCCTCCCCATGAGTAGACATACCTTCCTTCAAGGTATTCCTCCTCCATTTATCATTGGGTTTCCTTTTCTTTTCTACCTCAGACTCTACTTGGATACCCTTGATTTCAATTTTTAAGGGAGATTTCAACTTCTCTTTGCCTTTTGGATCCTGCTCATCTTCTTCAGAGGTCGATTGGGACTCTATATTTCCCATTAAGTCATATTTTTACTATTTCCATTCACTATCTAGTTCCCATATCTTATGTTTGATCCACAATCTGGTATACTTGATCACAGGAGCATTATTTTGCTCCAATTCACTTTTCTCTTCTCTCAACCAATCAATTTCTCCCACTGGATTATCTTTGATAGGATCATAATCATGATTGTATATCAAATCTCCATCATCCTCAAGCTGATCAAGATTGACCTTGATGTTGTACAACCTGATTAGGTGGACAGGCAATATTGAATACTTCTTCGTCATGACTTCAAATTGATCTATGCATTTTTCCTAGTAATCTTCAATGCCATCCTTATGCCTAAATTATCTACTTGCTTTCTTCTGAGCCCCTCTTGTCCTATCAAATCTAGGCATTTTGGAGTGGAATGCCAAACCTAGAGTATTCATTTATTCCTCAGAAGAGTGTGCTGAGATCAAAGAAGAGAAAACCTCATTGACTCCTGTCCTCAAGGGGAAGTCACTTTCTAAGCTAGTTTTATGCATGTCTTTCTTTAATATGTCATGAAAGGCATAGATCTTCCTGGTAACCTCCAAAATTATGATGTGGTCCATTGGGTATCTTGGCAACTTGTAAGGAGCCCTTTCACAACCATCAATTCTGATATATGAAAAGGTAGGAAACTAAATAAACTACCCCCCATACTTTTGTATCAACTCCTCAGTTGCATCAGAGATCTTCATATGCTCTTCCCCTCATGATATACATGGTGAATGCGTCATTCAACCTCTTGTATCTTGATCCATCTAAATGAAAATAGGGGTATACCTCATAGATAACATACTGGCAAAAAATTCCTTGTGTACTCAACCCCTTGTATGGATGAAATATTTCCAAGGCATAGACCAAGTAAGATGTCATTGTGAAGCTCATGGTCTGCAAAACATTGCACATGTATTCATGGATCATGGTACTGATGACACCTGGCCAATGATAGTCTATACCTTGCTCCATTCTTAATATTATGTAAAACATCCAATTTTTAAATATCCCCGCATTCTTCAAACCCACCACTCTACTAAGGAGAGTGATTGCATCATAATATTATGATTTGAACTTTTCTCTGAATAGCTACCTAGGCAACTTGGAGATGTGTGGCTTGGGCTTCTCCAACCAAGAATTACAAACTTGTAACACCTTGTTTGTATCATCTACATTGTACTTCTTGGCTATGTCTAGATCAAAACCCACCACATGAGATCTATCGGGCATATCAATTGTTTGAGCCACTTAGACAAGAGAGAAATTAGCAAGCACTTTTCCCCATGGACCAATTATTCTCTATGTATTTGGATCATAGTGCCTGAAACATTTCAGTTCTAGCTTGTAGCATTGTACTTTAGGAGGGAAGTGAGCCATATGAGACAACCCAGAGCTCACCAATAAGCTTGTTAACAAAGAGGAACCCTGCACCACCATCTTTTCTTTCAATTTCTCATAATCACATCTCCCAACATTGGTATCTGTTACCTCTAACCAAATGGAAGCCAGCTTGTTCTTAGGGATCTTGATTTTCATGTCCAACTTGATTCTCTCGGCTTCTGAGACAAGAGCTCCCTCATCATTGGGGTCCATCACCTTGCCCTTAGCTTTACCAGCAATGGCCTATCTTGATTCATCTTGCATTCAAAGGGACCACAATAAATATATACTACAACATGAGAGTCTAGGTTTTTCCATCATGAATAACATGTTCATCATCAAAGAAATCCAAACAACAATGAAAATCCCTGGGAATATCATTAAAGCACCCTTGCTTTAAAGTTCAGGATTTTCATCGCTTTGTGAAATTTTGGCCAGAAGGGAATTTTGGGGAATTTTGAGCTAGGTGTAATTTGACGATGAAAGGACAAAAAACCTCCAAAAGCCACTCAATCATCACACAAAATTAAAGACACAGTATCATATATCCTTAAATCATTCAAATAAATCACATGATGCAACATTATTGAGCATTAACTCATGCATTCCCTTAACTTTTCACTTCTAACTGACTCTCGGGAATTCTGTTAGGGACGGAAATCCTTGAAACTAGTAAAGCTTCATGCATTTCAGGAAAAAAAAGGAGCAACGGAAGTTCGGTGATTTCCTAGGACAATGGATTTTCATGGAGTCAATCTAATTTCACATTTTACGCATAGTTTCGAGAGAACGACAAGGCGAAGGAAATCCTAAGGTAAAGGAAATCCCAAAATCTTTGATTTCGTTAGGATTTCACCCAAATTGATCGAATGATCACAAATTTAGGTAATTTGAGCATGAATTATACCCACTTCAGATTTTATCGATGGATTCAACTTTCTAGTTCCTCCAAGGGCGATTCAACAACACTGGTAATAAACTCAAGATCTAACCCTAGGGTTTCATCATGAACACAGAGTTACAGTCTCAACCCACTCACTTACCCCATTAAATCATGGTGAACATCTCAGAATCTTCAGGGCAAGGAAGCCATCGTATGTAAATGAAAACTAAACACTCAAATATTCCTATAATTGTTAGTTCCATCGAATGCAAGGGAAGCCCAAATGAAAACCCTGGGATAAATGAAAATCATGCACAATACCAAAGTCAGGGAGGAGGTAAAACTAGCAATGGATGGCACAATCAAATCATCAAATTAGTAAGGATGGGCATATTGATTTTAGAGAAGACGTCAAAAGAACAAATGGGTGACCCTAATTTTAATTACAGACCCTCATGATGCTAAAACCCAAATTGAAAGCTCATTCACAGCACCATAGAGCCATTGATACCCATCAGTTGAAAGCAAAAGGCACCGTAAACATACCATGAATGAAGAGGAAGTTGAAATGGTAGCAACAAGCAATAATCTTTTAATCTTCAAGAAAACTCCAAAAATCACCAAACAAATACTACCAAAGCAAGCAATCCTAGGTTCAAAAATTCCAAATTTGCACACAACACTCATAATTAAGCTCTCAAAATTCAAGTAAGACAAAGGAAATTGATTCATAGCATGAAAAGCCTCCAAAATTTACTAAATACAATCTACAGAGTCCGTACAGAAAGTATAAATGCAATGACATGATACGCCAAAATGAGTTCGGGTATCCAAGGCGATGGAGGCATTTTTGGAAATTTCAAGGAAGCCAAAATTCCTCGAGGAGTTAAAATATCTGAAAACAGTGTGAAACCTACCTCTATTGGGTTTTCAAGGTAACCGAGGATTTCTGCCTAGGGAGAAAATTCCTGAAATGAGAGAAAAACCTAAAATTTTCCCCAAGACTTGTGATTTCAAAGTGTTACTTAAAGATGGGCATTTTCACAAGCAAGATAAGCATTTAGGAAAATTTCAAAGCAACCCAATCTCACAACCAAAGGGACCAATAGCACCAAAGACCAAAGACAAGCCAAAGAAGCAAGGCCATAGAGAAGAACTAAAATAGCAAGCAAAGTGGGTCCCTGATTTTAGTGGGGTGTGTGTGCAAAAAGTGCACAACAGGACGAATTATTTCTCTTTAAATTTTTTGGATTTTTTGGATTTTTGGATTTTTTTGTACTTTGACAGTTTTTTTTTTACTTTTTTGTATTTTTGGATTTTTAGTAGGAAGAATACCCCAATTGACCTAATTATAAAACCTCTTCAAGTGCATGATATTGATGGGCTCTACTAGGGGGCTCTCCTTTAGGTGTAGCATGCATGTATGCACCTAGACCATATTTAGATGTGATGACATAAGGACATAGCCAACTTGCTTCAAATTTTCCTTTCTTATATCGTTCTTGTAGATTTCACTGATTTTATTTAAGGACTAGGTCACCAACATTAAATTGATGAGGATAGACCTTCTTATTGTAGCTTCTGTTGAGATGATGTTGATAGGCTTGTAAATGGTTGTAGGCTTTGATCTATTTTTCATCCAGGAGTTCCAATTGAGCAAGTCATGCAACCCGAGTGTTTTCATCACTTATTAGATTCTTCAAAGATATGTGAAGTGATGGTATTTCGGCTTCAATCGAAAAGATAGCTTCGGCACCATAAACTAGTGAATATGGAGTGGCACCAGTGGGGGTGTAGATGGAAGTGTGGTAGGCCCAAATGGTGGAATGGAGGTGGAGATGCAAATCTTGACCAGTGTTAGCAATATTTTTAAGGATTTTAATTAATATTTTGTTGGTTGCTTCTTCTTGATCATTATCCTAAGGGTAATATGGGGTAGACCAACGATGTTGGATGTGATAAGTCTCATAGATGAATTTCATGCACTTGTTTTTGAATGGCTTGCCATTATCAGTAATGATGGTGGAGGGGATTCCATACCTACAAAGGATATGGTAAAGGATGAATTTGGATATCTGAACACCAGTAATTTGGGTGAGTGGCATTCCTTCCACCCACTTAGTAAAGTATTCAGTGGTAGTGATGATAAAAGTATGGTCATCGATGGATGGAGGATAAATCTTGTTGATCAAATCGGAACCCCATTGTTAAAATGGTCGTGGTACTATGATGGATTGTAGATATTGTGCAGGATCATGAATCAGATCCACATGTTGCTGACAAGGAAAGCACCTCTTTACAAAATCACAAGAATCATGTTCCATAGTAGGCCAGTAATATCTCGCTTTGAGAATCCTCTTGGCCAGGGCCATGCCATTAGAATGGGCCCCACAAATACCACTATGTACTTCTACTAACATAGTGTGGGATTTGGTCTCGTTTAAACACCTACGGAGGGTTCCATCATACCCACGTCGATAAAGTGTATCACCTATGATAGTGTAACAGGAGGCGTGTTGGATAAAGGATTTACATTGGTTACATGTGAGTTCAGGGGGTAAGGTGTTTCCATGGATCTAAGTGTAGATGTCTTGATACCAGGGTGATTCAAGACCTGCGATGTCGCATACCATTTCACTCTCAGGGATGTCATATGTAGGGATTAAAAGTTTCTCCAGTAGGAACTCGCATTTGGTTTGATCTTTGGGCATGTCAAGGAGAGAACCAATGGTAGCCATGGCATCAACTACTTTATTCTGCACTCTAGGTATTTGATCAAATTGGATGGAGGCAAAGTAGTTTTTGAAGTCATCTACCATATGTTTGTATGGTAATAGCTTATCATCTTTTGTTAGAAACTCATCATTGACCTATTTGATAGACCATTGGACTGCGATTTTGAGGCCAGTAAGAAGAGCTTCATATTCAACAATATTGTTGGTAGAAGGAAAGGATAATTTGAATGACTTTGGTATGTAATCTCCCTAGGGGGTGATGAGGAAGACTCTTTCCCTTGATTCATCAAAGTATAGTGTCCATGTGGTAGCTTCTAAAACTGCAAAGACCCCTTCATTAGGAAACTCTATTTCTAAAGGATAAGCATCTACTAGAGGAGTGTCTGCCAGCTGATCCACAATTACTTGTCCTTTGATTGCTTTGTGATCCAAATACTCTATGTCAAATTCACTTAACAACATGACCCACTTAGCAATTCCCCCAGTCAAAGTTGTTCAAGATAACAAATATTTAAGTGGATCAACCTTAGAGATTAGCTTTACCAGATGGCTAAGCATATAATGTCAAAGTTTTTGCAAGTTGAAGACAACAGCTAGGCAAGCCTTCTCCATTGGGGAATAGTTTAATTTATAACCTAGTAAGGTCCGGTTGATCTAGTAAATTTCTCATTCCTTGGATCACTCATCATTTTGTGCTAACAATGCCCCCAGTGCCACAAAAGTAGCAGAAATATAAAGCAGGAGTGGTTTACCAGGTATTGGTGGCATAAGAATAGGTGGGTGAACCAAATATTCTTTGATCTAATTGAAGCCAAGTCGACATTGTTGGTTCCACTTAAAGGAAATATCTTTCTTTAGGAGATGCATAAATGACTGACACTTGTCGACTAGATGAGAAATGAACCTTCAAATGGATTAGAGCTTACCCTGCAGGCTTCTTAGCTGATTCAGATTGCGAGGTGGAGGAATTTCCATGATTTCCTTGACCTTTATATGAGTGACCTCTATTCCAATGTGGGAGATACTGAAACCCAAGAGTTATTTGGATGTGACGCAAAAGACATATTTCTTTGGATTCAATCATAGCTTATATTGTTCTAGATGTTCAAAGTTCCTTTTGAGGATTGTCGGGTGTTCTTCCCTTGTTCTTGATTTTCCTAACAAGTCATCAACATAATATTCCATTATGATGTGGATGAGGTCATGGAAGATGACATTCATAGCACTCTGATATATTTCCCCCACATTCTTAAGGCCAAAAGGCATGTCATTATAAAAAAATGTACCCCAAGGTGTAGTGAAGTAGTCTTGTGTTGATCCTCAGGGGAAATCTTAATCTAGTTGTAACCGGAGAAACCATCCATGAGGGATAGCATCTCATGCCCTATGGTGAGATCAACCAACATATCAATGTTTAGCAAAGGGATGTCATCCTTGGGACAAGCTTTATTAAGGTCTCAAAAATTCGTGTAGATCCTGATATCTCTATTGGGTTTAGTGATTGGCGCTATGTTGGAGATCCAGTCAATTGGTCAAATGAATCCTACCTCCAACAACTTTTCCAATTCTTTCTTAACTAGTAGAGCCACTTGGGGGTGCATTTTCCAAAGTTTCTACTTAATAGGTCTGGCATCAAGATGGATGTCTAGGTGTTGTATGACTAAAGCAAGATCAAGGTCGGGCTTGTCTAAATATTTCCAGGCGAAGTTGATGATTCCTTCTTGGAGAATCTTGGTGATAATAGAGTGTTCCTCTTCAGATAGTGCTTTGGCTACATAGGTTATCTTAGGATTATCCTCAGCTCCCAAGTTTATTTCTTGTGTTTATTTGATCAAGACAGATGATCGCCTTCAAGGGAAAGATGAACATCCCCATCTTCTAGCACTTCTTTGAGGTTTTTTCTATTAGATACGCCCTTTTTTTTTACTTTATCAAAGTCACAAAGTGCCTCAGGGAGGTTTTCACTGGGTGATCTTTTTTTTTTTAAGGTTGGGGCGTTCATCTTCCCCCAATCCCATAAGATGCACATATTGGTCCACTGAGGGAAAGGTGTTGAGAGGTGTGCTACCTTATAGGTATTAGTCGATAAGCTCAAGATGTTTGAGGGATAGGGTAATGGTGCAAACAGATAGGAACTCAAACATGGAAGGGAGGTCAATGTGATCAACATCATTGTATGCGTGAATAATGGATTCCTCCTCTAGGATGTCTTCGAGGGAACAATTGTCCACATTGAAATTTTTAGAGGCACTAGATGATGCCACAAGACCCTTTTTTTTAGTATCAGAGCCCAAGCCCATCTTCTTCAGAAACATAAAAGCTTCTATCGAATGTCGTCTACCTTGCTCTTCTACCCCAAGCCCTCCCCTCGATAGTTGTGCTTTTCTACAAACTTAGAAGGCCAAGGATAGACCTCTTGGAAGTATTATTTCAAGGGGGGAGAGGTTTTAGGTTCCTCACAGTACACCCACTAGATGATGTCATATTTTGGTGTATCTTGTCGTAACCCAGGAGATCGGAAGGTGCTAGACCCCACATTTGGAGCATTGAGGGTGATTGTCTTCTCTTCTTATTTTGGAATAGATTGAGAAGGTTGGGCATATGTTCATGGTGAGGGTGGCATGGTTTCCACATTCAATCATGTGCACATTTCATATTCACCACACCCCTTGTTGATGATCTGGACCTTAGGAATGGTTGAGTTGAATGTGGATGAACTGGTGGTTAGTGTGTTGGTTGATGAATGAGATGTTGATGTCTAAGATGCCCCCATTTCTACCCCAAGGAATTAATGAGAATGGGGAAATGAAGCTTCTAATGCATGATAATATTTGAATGGCTGAGGGTCAGCTTGTATGGTTACTTCCATTCCTTGAAATGGGAATTTTAGACATTGGTGATAGGTGGATGGAATGAATTACATAGAGTGAATCCATGGGCAGCGAAGAAGTATGTTATATGGAAGATCAAGGTCTAGAACATGAAACATAGTGTATTACACAATGGGCCCCACCTAAATAGGAAGACAAATAGTGCCCTCAAAATCCCATTCTGCATTATCATATGCTTTGATGGTGATAAAGTGATTTTTTAGGTTAGCTTGGGTGTATCCCACTATTTTATGAATTTTAATGTGCAAATATTTTGGGTAGAACCATTATCCATTAAGACCCTTTTTACTTTATGACAATTCACACCAACCTCAAGATGAAGGGGACAGTTCTAACTTGAGTCAATGTAGGGCATATCTTTCTAGCTGAAGCCTAATTGGTAGGTCACTGAGAGGTGTCCTACCAATGCTTGGAATTGTGTGGCATTTATGTCATTGAGAAATTGGGTGTTTTGTAAGGCCTTATTTAGGATTTCTTGGTGCACAGGAGAAGACTTAAGCAAATCGAGGATAGAAATCTAGGCCGAGGTCTTTCCTAAATTATCAAGAATGTTGTATTGTGAATTGAAAGATGGCAGTTGGGTAGATGTGAAGGCTCCTAGGACTGTCATATGGGTACAACAGGTGGTAACAACACATTGTGGGTCCTTTCATTTGACGTGTATCATAGATACACATGGCTCTACTTGTTCGATGTGCATAACAATGCATTGATAATTCTACAACACATTTTTTGTAATTGATTCTATTAGTGTTGTTATTTTGGTTGTTATTGTTGCTAGGCCTAGGATTGGACTTGGATGTACTAGGACCCTAGTTATGCTTGGGAAAAGAATTATGATATATTTACAGTTAACATTAGATGAGGTTGCCATTTTGGCATCAACATGTATGTCACCCTAATCTATGAGATCTTGGATGTATTTTTTTAGACCTTGACACTTATTTAATGTATGCCCTTTAATCTTATGAAATTTACAATACTCATTTACTTTAAACCAAGCCAGTTTAAGCTTGGATTTGTCAAGGGGCTTAGTTATAGGATATGTGATTGGGTAGTTAGCTTGAAGGAGTTTGTTAAACACGACACTGAGGGGTTCTCTTAATTGAGTAAATTAGTGTTTGTTTCCCCCTTGGTTGTTTTGATTTGACTGTTGTTGAGGATGAGGTGCTCCTTGTGGCATGAATATGGCATTTGGGATCGACTATTGCTATTGAGGAGGATATTATGGATTTTGTGAGACATTGGTCACTTGGACATGTTTGGTGTCCATGAAACCATAATTGACAACATTCTTATTCTTGTTCCAATAACAAGGCTTGTCTCCAAAGGACCTCTCTTTATCAAAAAAGAAGATTTTGACCTGCCCTTTAGCAACAAGGGCTCTTTCGAGAATAGGACCTTTCTCCACAATTTCCAAAAATGTTGTGACATAGCGGATTCAAAAGTTGTGGGCCATATCCGGATGAGAATTTTCAATAAATAAAGTAACCATGTCTTTCAACCTCAGTGGGGATTTCATCTGACTGGCTAAGGCTCGCCATTTTTGTAGATAGCTTTCGAATGTTTCCCTGTCACACTATATTTCTTTCAAGAGATCCAACGTTTCAATATCCTTCTCTAGATTAAAGGAGAAGTGGGAGACAAATTCTTCTAATAGTTGCACAAAGGATTTGATTTATCCCTTCTCAAGACCCATAAACCAATCAAGAGCTATTCCCTGTAGACTCCTAGGGAACAATCACATGAGTTAGTTGTCATTATGCATGACTTCTTGAAAATGGGCATAAAACTCTTGAAGATGAGCCTTGGGGTCTTTGGTTCCCTTATACTTATCAAATTTTGGCATTTCAAAATTTTTGGGGAAGGGTACCAAGGAAATGGAGGGATCAAATGGGTAAGGACAAATGTCCTCAAACTTAAATGATTGTGTTCCTATCCCTACTTGTAAATCCTTTAACACAACTTTCACTTCTTCCAAATCCTTGTTGATAGGTGTTGTAGGAGTTGGAGTAGGTTGAGTGTACGACTGATATTTTGGGTATGATGAAGATGGTACAACAATGATTGGATCATAAGAAAGTTGAGATGTATATGGAGGCGTTTGCTGACTTTTATTGATGTAAGTGGATTGCAAATTAACGTAGGGAAGATATGAAGATGAGGGATTTTGATGGTAAGAGGTGGAATTCAATTGTTGATAGGGTGGCTTATGGTTATAATAAGAAGTGGATGGAACACCTTGCTGATATTCTGGAGGATTATGATAGTATGAAGAGGTAGAAGCACCTTGCTGATATGGTGGTGGTTGTTGATAGTAAGAGGTGGATGGAACACCATGTTGATAAGATGACTATTGTTGAAGATAGGATGGGTTAGATTGGTAGTGGTACACAACAATGGGTTGTGGATTTGATGGTTGTTGGTAAGGATTCTATGTGATTATGGAGGGTTGGTGTAAAGAGGTGGCTAGGTCTGCGAAGGATTTTTCAAAGGCCAGATTAGGATTGGATGGAGCAGTATAGGGAGTATATGTGCTAGACAGATGGTATTGATATTGTGTGAGAGGATTACATTGTGTTTTTGTAGGAATGTGTGTATGTTGACGTGGATGTTGCTACTATGGTGGTTTCTAGTAAGATGGGTGAGATGGGATATGTTGTTGTGGGACTGCTACATAAGCATCATGTGGCAGTTGCAGCAACTGTGATGTAGTTTGTGTCGCTTGGTGTGGTGGCTGCATAGGAGTGGTAGAGTGTTGTTGAGGAATCAAAACATTTTATTTTTGTATTGTGATGTGGTGTTGTGGAGGTTGTTGATGAGGTGGTTGGGATGAAGCAACAACAACAACAATATGTTGAGGTGGTGCTTGCAATGCAATGGATTAGTGATGATTAACAGGAGGTTGTTGGAATGCAGGTGGAGGTAAATTTCTAGCGAGTGTAGATCCAGGAGGTGACATCAATGCAAGGATAGGTGTGCCCCTAGTATTGATGGGTGGTTGATCAAGATATTGAGTTGAGAGTGGTGGACTAGATGGAATGTATGGTGGCATGCCATAGGTGTAGGGGTCATTATGATCAATTTGTGTTGTAGAAGTGGCGATGATAACTTGCAACTTGATGTATCATGACATTTTTGAACTTAGGGTGATACCAATTTCTATGGGTGCACCTTCATAGACATATGAATTCCCTGGAACATTTGGTGATGTTTGCAGATTTGCAGGTGCTAGAAGAGTGTGGGTACTAGCATATTGTGATGCATCAAAATTAGATGGTGGTTTGATTCCTCTCATGATTAGAGTGGCAAGAATCTTATCCCCACGCTCATTGAGGAAATGATCTGTCATTTGAACATTAATAGGATCACTAAGGTATTCGTCAACTGTGACCTCAAGTTAAGTGACCATGTTTTCATCACTAGGTGGTGTGGTGTTTTAAACATCAGTATTGGATTGTGACGAAGCACCGTTATGGGGATCTTGTGGGATATTGGCTAGGAACATTGGGCTTGTTGTTCTACCATTTGTTTCTTTGCTTGTGATCGGGTTTGAATGGGCATGAAAGTGCAAGCCAACTAGGTGAACTAAGATGTAGCTAGACTCTAGGGTGCAATGCAAAGATGACCTAAATGACAATTGGAGGATTGATCGGATTGGATGAGGGATCGATTGATTGCATAGTTGGATAAGGATGTGAATGGATTAGATTGGATAATATTGATCGATAACATGATTGGTAGGATTGGATGAGATTGGGTGATTGGAAGGGATTCTCAACTGAGTTCAAAAATCACCCTAGGTGACTTAAGGTGTTGATTGATCTGATTAAAGGATGAACTGATGATCATGACACCAAATCTACCTTGAGATGGAAGGGGATTGATAGGGCCAAGGATGATGACTGAATTAGGATAGATGGCAATCCTAATCAAATTTTGAAGGATGATGATTAATTTCAAGCACCTAGGTCAATTCATATAATAACTTCAAATGAAGTTTAGAGGATTTTTATTAAGAAAATGATAATGGATGTGTAACTTAAGGATGATTATATGATCTAGATAATGATTTGGATTTAAATGGGTCGGGATGCAAATAAACTGACATGAGGAATATGAGTGGATGAAATGTGCAAATGGCTAGAAAAATAAAAAGCTTTCCAGAATCCTAGTAGGTTAGCTTTCTAGACAAAGATCAGGCTTGTGTAATGGGTGTAAGGTCACTCATCTTTGGGGCAGGGTTGCCCAAACTAAGGTAGGGTCGCCCAAACTTGGGCAGGGTCACACAAACTAGGGTAGGGTCCCCCAAACTAGGGAAAAGTCACCCAAACTGGGGCAAAGTTTCCCAAATAGCTTCCAAATTCGACTAAGTCTAAAAAATAGTCAAGCGATGTTGATAAATAGGGTGAATGGACTTCCAAGATGAGAAAATAGACGCATGAAATGGGTGATCGAATACTCATAACGGGAGAATGGATACTCGAAATGGGAGAACGACACTCAGAACAGGAAAATGGATACCCAGAGCAAGAGAATAGATACCCAGAATGAGAGAATGACACTCAGAATACGAAAACAAATACTCTGAATGAGAAAATAGATGCTTGGAATGGGGAAACAGATGCTTGGAATGAGGGAATGACTCTCGGTTTTGGAAAATAGATAATTGAAACGGGTGAACGGATTCTTGGAATGAGGGAATGATGCTCAGAACAGGAAAATGGATACCTGAAACGAGAAAACAACTGCTTGAAACATGGAAATGGATTCACAAAATGGGTGAATAGATGCTCAAAATGAGGGAACAATGCTTGGAATGGGGAAACATATGCACAAAATGGGTAAACGAATAGCTAGAACGAGATAACAACACTCAGAATGGGAAAACAAATACTTGAAATGGGAAAATGGATGCTTGGAATGGGGAAGCAAATGCACAAAATGGGTGAACAGATGCTCAAAATGAGGGAACGCTGCTCAAAATGGGTAAAAAGATGGTTGGAATGAGAAAATTACTAGAAAACGGAGGATGAAATTGACTATCCATAGGGAAAGGTCTCCCCTTTGAGGGTAGGGTCACCCCTTTGAGGGTAGGGTCACCTATTTGGGGGCTGGGTCACATGTTCTAGGAAAATGGATCAAATTTGACTTGGATAGGGTGAAAAACAACTGAGATAGAAGGGAAAGGTTGCGCCTATGGAGGGCAAGGTCGCCCCTTTAAGGGTAAGGTCACCCCTTTGAGGGTAGGGTCACCTCTGTGTGTCGATCTGGACTTGACTTAGGAAAAAACAACTATGGCAAAGGACAAAAATAGCAAGCAAATGGCCAAAAATACCTCATAAGCACTAGTTTTGTACAAAGAAAATAGTTCAAGCAACACAATCCTAAGATTAGTGTGAAGGTATGGACAACACAATCCTCTAGCTATGATGAACAAGGCAACTAAAGGAGTCCCCAATATATGCATGGTACATGGGGCACAACCGTGAACACTAGCCTGCCACAAGTGTGAGTTGAGAACTTCCAGTGAGATACTAAAAGCTCAGACTAAATCTTCACATCTTGTCTAGGTATCACCCTAGTTTTGATACTCGACCAGACACAACGTGACTGGATTGAGGTACAACTTTCACTCTCCCCCCTTTATATACCCCACCGATAACATGTGGTTGGGATCATCCCTTGGGGTGATGAAATCCCCAAGCAAGTCCTGCTAAGAAAAAGAAAAGGTACACAAAAGGACTAAGTGGACTACGATTTATCTTTACCCAGGATCACCAAATGGTGCAAGGGGATTAGATACGTTAATAACCCACCTTTCAAACACAAAAATAAATCTCTTTGACTCCTCCTAGTTAGATCTATGTTCCTAGTTAAACTAAAAACAATAAGAAAAACTCTAACTAAAGAAAGTGGTTTTTATCCCCCTGCAACAAATATGTTAGTAGTTAAATTCATTTTTGGTCTTCAAAAATCATGAAATATCTACACAAATGTTAGAAAAAATCAACACACTCCAGTTACCTCAGTTACCTCTGTCCAGGGCAAGGCCACCTCCGTATTTTGGGCGAAGTCGGATATGTGTTTTGGATGGAGTTAGCTTCGTGGGCACAATCAAATATTTGGGCGGGGTCACCTATTTGTGGGTGGGGTCACCCCTTTGTGGGAAAGGTTGCCTCTTTGTGGGTAGGGTCACCCCTTTGAGGGCAGGGTCACCTCTTTTAGGGTGGGGTCACCTCTATGTTTTGGGCAAGGCCACCTTTGTGTACCTGAACCTACAAAATGTCATATATATATATAATAGGAAATACCCATTTGTGGGTCCCACCAAGCATGCCATAAATGTGTGCAAGTGTTTTTCTACTCTAGATAGCAAAACCAAGTGATGTGCAAAAGGAAAATACACAAACAAACACTCAATAATTAGCCAAAGTTGAATTCAAACAAAAACAACAAAGAAATGAAATGTTATACCTTGTTCGGATTGACAAGCTGGTTGGCCCTTTGATGATGCTTGGTTGTATGCTCGTTTGATGTCAAATCCATGAAATAATGGATACAAAATGGGTAGGAAATGGATGAAGATTGAAATAATGGATATGGGTATTGTAGTAAAGATGGTAGTTGTATGTAATAAAAGCTTCAATGGCTGCAAATACTAAGTGTGATAATGGTTTGAATGCTAGAGAGTGAAAGCAAAATGATCTAAATGTTGTCTCTAATCTCTTTAATTTGAGACCAAGTCTTCCAATTTAAAGAAAAATGGACAGCTAGGATTTAGTCATCATGGACAAGATGGAGGGCTATGGTGAGTTGATGACTCACAAGTCCTCACATCTTGCCATCTAGAATGTGAGGTGGAAAGAGGACAAGTGACATGGAAAAGGACATGTGAGGTGGAGGTACTTGCAAGTACCTTGATATTGGAGAAGATTTCCTCAGAAAAGAAGTTTGTGTCCCCATATGGGGTTGATAGTGACAAGTGAGGAATTTTAGAAAGTCCTCTCTTGTCACCATGGGGATGAGAGAAGTTGTTGGAGAAATAAATATGAATTTTAAATTCGCATGATTGGAAGTACCCAATGGATAAGAAAAGGTCCTCCTAAAGGAGGCCCTTGTCCCATGTGACTGATGCGACCTATGAGAGGTTATGGGGAAGATAAATGCATGAGAGGAATAAATGTGAATTTTTAATTCATATGGGGAAGAGGTCAATACTTGATAAGGCAAGTACCTATGAAAGGTTGACTTAGAGGACATATCAGAAAATGTAAGGGATTAGATTAAGGTTGTGCAAACATGTGATTAGGAAAAAATAATGAAGATTAAAGGCAAGTGGCTAAATATGGAGGATGTGACATTAATCTTGATTAAGGATGTGCACATCTTAGTCATGGATTAATTAGATTAATCCAGATTAGAGGAATGGTTATGGAGGATGGGACAAGGAGAGAGAAATAATGAATTTAAAATTGAAGAAGATAAATTACTAAATTAAATAAATTGATACATTTATTTAATTTAGAGAAGAAATGGTAAAGATAAATTATTTAATTAAATACTTTTGGAAACCTTAGGGGAAGGGGAAATACTAATTAAATAGGTCATTTAATTAATATAGATGAATTAGATGAATAAATGATAGGATTTTGACTATATGAGAGTAGTCAAATTTGGATGTCTACATAATCTACACGTTGATTTATCTTTTAAAACATGATCGATAGTTAAGATTAAAAGGATCAAGGTAGATTGTTGTCAGCTTGCACGTACAAGCTTTCTTTGAATAATTAATGGTTGGCACACTTGCATGGATCGTTATAAGAAGGATTGATTGCTATACTTCTCATTCAGATTTTGCATTGAGTTTGGAGGTGTCTTCTGGTTCTCGTCGCTAGAAGGATGAGTAAGTCAGGAGATTTTGTTAGGCCAATTCAGAGGTCTAAGAGATTGAGTTTTCTAGAGTCTAAGAAGAGTTTTCCAGAGGATGAGGTTGATACACAAGGAGCTCCTGATACACCAAAGAATAGAAGGGGACACACGAAATTTAAGAAATATGGTGTTAGGAGTAACAAATGCTTGAGGAACCGAATGGTTTCAAAAGAAGTAGTCAAGTTCAAAGGCAAGGAGTTGGTAAAATATGAAAAGAAGACAAATAAAAGGTGCAAGTAGCATAAGGCTTGTCTGAGAGAACTTAATTCTTCTAGTGAGTTCTCTAATATCCCTCCAGATAGTGAGGGTGACACTAATTCAGAGGGTGATTATTATCCCCTCTCCCTCGTACCATCTGATGATTCTAACGATGTGGTGGTGATGGTTCCTCCAGTTCCAACATGACCAAGGCATGGGCTAGTATCCTTTGGGACTGATGACTCAAAGTAATGATTACACCCCATTTTTGTTTTTGATGACACCATAGCCCTATTATTAGGATTATCTTATTCATCATTGATGTGATTTCTTGTTTTTAGCGCTGATGTGGAAAAATTTTGGGCTGGTGTATAGGAGAGGTTCCAAAATTCCTAGTGTTAGGTGGTATACAATTTTTTGTTGAGGTTGCGAGTGGAGAATCTTCTTTGGTCAGCAAGAACGGGGATGTTTTTTGCTATAACCGATACTGCCTTTTGAGGAGATCAAGGGTCTACATGCAGGGGATGTGGAATGTTGTCTTTTACTCTTCCATTTTCCTCAATGATTGCATGTCACAAAATTTGGACATCTCATATTTTGGTGCAAATGATCTCAAAATGAAATGAAATGTAAATGTAATTGAGCCTGATGCTTGTTGCTCCCTTATTCTATAAAAGGGATTTTTGGGCTCATTATAATGGTCGGAATTTTAAGTCTCAATAGGGTTCTGGGTGAATGCTTAACTCAAAAAAGGCATTTTGAATAGGATATGGGTAAATAGGCTAGTAGACAGTCTTGTGTATGAAGTTCTATATGTAGCAATCTTAAATTAGTTATATACAAACTACTGATATAGAAACAAATCTTTTTCTAGAAAAAAATACTCTCCTATGTATATTTGTTATAATTTATGAATGAAAATGTGAATGGTGTTATCATTTATCTTCAAATGGTTCTATTTTAATGTACTATTACTTTCACAACTTTAGCTCTCAAAGAGTTGATTAAAATGCTTGAAGAGGGTATAAAATTTGTAAGAAATTGCTTAGGATTGATAAGTAATGAGTGTTTCTTTTATGCATTTTAAGTTTTCATAATCTGCAAAGTAGTATGAGGGTAGCTCATCTACTTGTAAAAATGAGTAGTTCATATATTACAAATCCATACATATTTGACTTCATTGCTCTAATTGATAAGACACTAGATGATTTATCAAAAAATCTAGCATGAAGAGTGAGAAAGTAGCACAACTAGCCTTGAACTAAAATAGGAACAATATTAATTTAAAATCCTTTTTCAATGAATTGTGTGTGGGATGGAAGTATTTTTGATTCATAACAAATAATTAGTCACTCACTTAAAGCATATGCCAAATCGTTAGTGGGATGGGCTTTATTTGCATTTAACTAGGAATCAATCTGTTATTAATTTGATATATTTCATGAAGATGTATTTTAGATTACCCTCCCTAGTTTGATAGAGCCAAAAGTGAAGGAGTAAGGATCACAAAATTCTAGGCTTGTTGTGTTGGCCACTAACCTTACAATTTCTTCATTATAAGAGTTGGCAACTTTTTAGAGAATTGTTAGGTTCTACTGGAAAAATCACCAACAAAAATGGCAACTCTACTTGGGGATAAATTTGAAATCTCTAGTTGTAGCCTGTGAATCGTAGAGCCAAGAATTTGGTGAATCTGAACAAGTTTTTTCAAATATTAAAATTTTAGACCTGGAAGTAAGTTTGTTGTAGCAGAAGTTCAAAGAATTTGTGTGACTATGTTGTGGGAAAAGACCTAGAATGGAATTCATTTTTTAAAAAGACCTTCATAATGCTTGAAGTTCAATCCTTTGTGAAGAGAGGTGGTGAAACTGTCTCAAGAACCTAATGAATATGTGAAGCACATTTCAAATATACAAATATTTCCACTCAAAAAGAAGAATCTGCAAAAGATGTAACGCATCTAGGTATTCTCCATATTTTGGTTTTCAAGAAGGCATAAATCTATATATGAAAACTATATTTGAAAGTATTGAAATTTTTTTGATTCCCTATTAAGTGAAAATAAGCACAAAAGAAAGGGAATAGTGGAAATTTGCTCACATACTTTTGTGCTATTATCTTTAAACCTCTATTATGAAGAGAAGTATGCATTATTTTTTGAAGAAATTCATTTATAAGGTCTTAAGCAAGTTGAGATAAAATTATGTATTGTGAAGGCTTAAGGTCATGTTGCAAAAAATTGAAGTACCCTATATAACTATAATATTGATAGGAAAAGGTTTGTAAGGGTATAAGAAAAGGTGCATCAATATATGTGTTTATGTATGGTTCCTAGTGCAACCATGGTTTGTAATCAGCCCTTGTCATGTAATAAAACAAAATCAGCACTAAAAGATATAGATCCATAGATTTCAGTGGTATTGATGATTACCCAAATGTTATTCCATCTGGCATCAGAGATAAGTTACCAAAATTCAATGGTATAGAGAGTGAATTAGCAAGAAAGAATTTGCAAGAATTTAATAATTTAATGGATGATTATGAAATAGATCATGAGGATGTAATTATGAGACTGTTTGTTCAGTCCCCTAAAGGGAGATACAAGAGATTGGTTCTCTGATTTACCAACATGTTTTGTTTGTTCTTGAGATGAGTTCAAGGAAGTGTTCATGAGGCAATTCAGTCAAAGAATCAGTGCTAGTTCATTGTTAAATAATTTTATGAGCATTGAGAAAGAAGAGAATGAGTTCGTTCCAACTTTTAACTAGAGACTTGCTAAAATATTGAGGGATATTCTTGATTTCATGAGATTAAGTGATGCAGTATGTTTGGTTGTCTATTTAGGATCTTTTGATAATAAGATGAGCTATCTACTGAGAGACAAGGATCCTAAAACTTTTCATCAAGCATATGAGATAGCAATGAACATTAAAAACAATTGAAAATATGGAATGCACAATGGTCATTTGAATACAAGTGTTTGCTTCCTTGAGACATCAAATGTTGATGAAAGGTGTAAGTCAGAAATGACACCCCTATTGTTTCAACTTATACATCATTCCATAATGATGATCATATAGAGTCCCAAACAAATTGTCAAGAAGCTACATGTATTTGTGATCTTGTGGTACTTTTTCAGTTCCTTTATTGCGTAAGGAAACAAAAGGGAGAATCACCTTCTAATCTCTATGTAAGATTTATGGATACTTCGTTAGAGATTCCTGAATGTCACAGACCTAAAAATTTAAAATGAATTGATTTATTTTATGAATCTTATGACCTAGGTTTAACTGCTCTACCAAAGGAATTGAAACTAGTTAGGCTTGACCAAGTATGTGACTTATTTTCTATTTTTGAAAAGATTTGAGATGACTATCAAAATGCTATTATTTTTTCAAACTATAATGATAATGACTCTATTGTTCGATATGATTCAAATAGTGAGATATCACTTGAAGAAGAAGAGAGTAGAGCAGAAATTGAAAATGGGCACCTAAATAAAGAAAGTGAAATAGGTGTTTTCAATTCTTTTGAATATTCTGGCACTTGTTGTCCTCTAGAAGATATAAGATTGAGCATTCAGCCTGAAAATTCTGAACATAGTCACAACACTGATGTATCCTCTTGTTGTAGTAATGAAGATGGCATTGAGTGTGGTAAATTCTCTATTGATTATTATCCTCATGATGTGGAAATGGAATATTTTTTTGCAAATATGGAATATGCTAATAATGATGAGAACACATGTTTGATTGAAAAGGAACAATCTCCTCCCTATGAAGAGTTTTCAAAATATGAGTCAAAGATGTTAACTACTGATGATGAGAATGAAGTTGAAAATATGTCTATCTACTATTATAGTGATTACAATGATTTTGAGTGCAATGATGACTTGAAGGATTTTGACCTTCATGCTAGGGAGGATGAGTCTTTTATGACAACAATGGATGTAATGTAAAACCCCTTATTTAATGAGCCTCTATTTTAATTAGTTGATAAACATGGTGATCCTTATTGGATTAGAGATAATCCACTTTTTGTTGAAGATTCTGATGATGCATCTGATATAGGGTTAGAGTGTGGTCTAGAGAAAAAAAAGGAACACATTGATGAAATCCATGAGGGAATTTCCTATGAGTAATTTACATTTGATATAGATGTTATTAATGAGGTTGAGTATCATGATGCCAACTACCTGAAGGCGTATGAGTAATTTCAGTTTCCATTTCAGATGGAAGAAATTTTGATGAAGCATGACAATGAAATGAAGAGAAAGGAATGTTATTTTCAATTGGAACATATTTCATATGATGAATACAAGATATATGAGTCATATGATGATGAAGAGTTTCAGTTTATGCCTAATTATATAGAGAGGAATGATAAAGATTACATTGATAACGGTCTACACAAAATGGTTAGTGGCAGTGTTTATAATTAGGTAGTTTTCAGTTGTCACCGCATTTTTCTACTTATAAGAGGAAATCTATGTTGGATGCAATGGTATGACAGAGGAAAATGTGGATGAAAGGACAATGGTTCTTTCAGAAGGTTGGTTTTTGATAGGTGCAAGAATTGGCCCTAGGTTTTTTGTGGTCTGGTGTCACCTATAGGAAAAAGAAACCTGAGTTATATTGAAGGGTGCATAATAACATTTACATCTCACAAGAAGGTTTCTGGAATAATGGAGATTGGATCTCCTATTTCTAGTCTTTTGGCTTGGTATGATTTTGTAAATAGTTTGTTTTTTTCTGTCTTTTTTCTGTTTGGTTTTTTTCCCTTTTTTTGCTTGGTCTACTTCACCCAATGATTCTAGAATCTCACCATGCCTGCAAGAGGAAAGTTTCCCCAATAGGAGCCACTGATGGAACCCCTAAAAACTCTCTTTGTTCCGCCCTAAAAGTTATGCAAAATCTGGCTTGGCCCCTTATGCTTGATTTTAGGTCATATTCTCATCACTGTGATATGGTTTTATCTTCATAAAACTTCCCAAAATTGGCCTATAAATGAAAAAACCTTGTTCATTTTAAAATTGCACTAACTTGCTCCCCCCATTCCCGGTCACTTAAGTTGTCACTTATGCCATCGTACTCATTGTCTTACTAGCCTCTGACCTGAGGTTTTTCAGTCACCTTGGTTCTTTTTGGTCTTAATTCCATATGATCAAAGGCTTAATCTTAAAGATTTGTATCCTTAACCTTCATTGTAAAGGGTCAATATTTTGTTGCCTAGAGATGACCCCTTTTTATGATTAAATTTTATGGCATGTGCAGAAATAATGCTTCGTGTTGGTCATCTGATCGTGGGAATCAATCCCAACTATTCCCCGTATGCCCACCCTATTTTATTTCCTCTCATTTTATTCATATGGGATGGCGGGCTTCGACCACGTGTTTGGTATATTATTGAACCCAGTCTCCTCAGTGATGATGACTGGTACTTTTCAAAGAGGATCTATAGCTGACTGATTGAAGATGTGGCCATATCTGTACCACTCCCCATGCGACCATCTTATTTTATTTCATACTATTTTAAGAACATGGGCTAGCGGGTGATAGCCATGTGGAACTATTTGATAGTGAGACATAATCCTTCATATGGGAGTGGGTGTTGTTTGAGGCTTGATTAATGGTGTACATCGCATGTTCACATGTTCTCATTAGGATTTTTTCCCCACGCCTTTGTCCGTCTATAGAGGTAAAATGGTATAGTCACACGGGTTAGCGGGCAACATGACACTTGTCATATGGTGGGACCCGCTGGGTTTTGAGGATAGGGGCTTGTTTCATGAAAGGTGAATTCAAAAATTGATGGTTGGTGATGTGGCTCAATCTTGACCACTCTCTGCCATCCTGTGTGGGCCCTTCCTATGTCCTATATCTTTTGATGGGCTAGTGGGAAAGTGCTATGTGGACTTTCTAAAAGGCTTTGATGGACTCTAAATAAAGTTGGAATACTTCCAAATTTGGCCAAAAAGATACTATTTCTAAACTGTGCTATTTTCAACCTTGTTCTTTGAGGTGAATGCTTGAATTTTTTATTGTGAGTTCTGACACAAATGATACGTGTGGAAAAGATGAAAATAAGGCATGGAAAATGTATGAATTGGTATTTTTGAGATCAGATCAAGATCGATCCCCTCTATTTTGATCAGAAGAAATACGAGTGAAATAATTCCTATAGGTGAGTGAGTAATTATGGAAAGAAAGTTTTAATTTGTGGTATGTACAAAGTAGATGTTTATCTACTCAGATCTTTTTTGATTTAAAGGAGCATTAAAAGAATAATTAAAACTTAATTGTAAGTGGCTACATTGTAATCTACCCATGGATTTATCTTTTAAAACATGATCGATGGTTAAGATTAAAAGGATCAAGGTAGATTGTTGTCATCTCGTGCACACAAGATTTCTTTGAAGAATTAATGGTTTGCACACTTGCATGGCTCATTATAAGGACTGATTTCTATACTTCTCATTCAGATTTTGCATTGAGTTTGGAGGTGTCTTTTGGTTTTCGTTGTTGGAAGGATGTGTAAGTCAAGAGAGTCTATTAGGCCAGTTCAGAGGTCTAGGAAATTGAGTTTTCTAGAGTCTGAGAAGAGTGCCCTAGAGGATGAGGTTGATACATAGGGAGCTCCTAATACACCAAAGAATAGAAGGGGATGCAAGAAATTTAAGAAGTATGGTGTCAATAGTAACTACCAGCTGAGAAACCAAATGGTTTCAGAAGAATTAGTCAAGTTCAAAGGAAAGGAGTTGGTGAAATACGAAAAGAAGAAAAAGAAAAGGTGCAAGTATCGTAAGGGTTGTTTGGGAGAACTTAATTCTTCTGGTGAGTTCTCTAATAGCCCTCTAGACAATGAGGATGACACTAATTTGGAGGGTGATTATTATCCCCTCTCCTTGGTACCATATGATGATTCTAATGACATGGTGGTGATGGTTCCTCCAATTCCACCATGAGCAAGGCATGGGCTAGTATCCTCTGAGGTTGATGACTCAGAGTGATGATCACACCCCATTTTTGTTTTTGATGACACCATGGCCCTATTGTCAAGATTGTCCTATTTAGCATTCATGTGATTTCTTGTTTTTGGTGTTGATGTGGAAACTTTTTGGGCTAGTGTATAGGAGAGGTGCAAGACTTCCTAGTGTTGGGTGGTATGCAAGATTTTGTTGAGGCTATGAGTGGAGAATATTTTTTGGTCGACAAGAATGGGGATGCTTCTACTACAATCGACTCTGCCTTTTGAGGAGTTGGTGGGTCTACATGCAGGGGATGTGGAATGTTGTCTTTTACTCTTCCATTTTCCTCAATGATTGCATGTAACAAACTTTGGATGTCTCAAATTCTAGTGCAAATGATCTCAAAGCGAAATGAAATGTAAATGTAATTGATCTTGATGCTTGTTGCTCCCTTATTCTATAAAAGGGATTTATGGGCTCATTACAGTGGTCAGAATTTTAAGTCTCAATAGGGTTTTGGGTGAATGCTTAACTAAAAAAAAGTATTTTGAATAAGATATGGGTAAATAGGTTGGTATACGGTCTTGGGTATGAAGTTTTGTATGTAACTATAGACACATAAAAATGACTTAGGTCCCCAAGCTGCATTTTTCTATGTCGAACGTCCTCATCATTTGATTATGTCCTAATGTCATAATTTTCAATTATCCTTCCATGATTATTTCCTCCATAACATTACCATTTATATCCTTTAATTAAATAAACTTATTCATTCAACCCACTTTCAATCCCACAAATAAATAATTAAAATAATGATTTATTTCCTTCTATCTTATTCATATTTATGAATTAAACCCAAAAGTCAACTTTCCTCCATAAAGGAAATAATTTATATTATTCCAACTACCTATTTTTCTCCACCATTAATTTAATTGCTTTGAATTAAATGTTAGCCCTTCATTTCAAAGCTTTCCCTAACCCTAATGCGTCTTATCACATTCAATCTTAGCCATTGATCTTAGGTTTTTATAAACTTCTAATCTTGAGCATCCATTGCCAATTTGGAATTCTTTAAAAGGCTCTCTCTCAAGCCATTTTGAACACACACAATTATTTTCAGCATGCTTGAGAACTTATACTTGAGAACTCATAATATTTCAATATCGTGCTTGTCTAAGGCATAGGTGATAGTTTCACTTCAAATATGGGGGAAATTATACCATATTCAGCAAGATGGAGGAGACCAATGGAGGTCAATCAATGGAAGCTTGAAGACCAGGTGACTTTTTTTCATGTTTTTATGCTTCATGCTTGCCATTATTCTCCATTGTTGATTGGGATTTAGTTTATGCTATTTAAATTAAGCTAAAAAAATTTCTCTAACATATTTGGTGAACCTGATGATTTTTCTCATGATTTCTTCTATTGGTAAAACAAAATCAAATATGTAGTGTGATAACATTTTGGATTTTTTCATCTAACTCGGGAGATGTTTCTACTCTTATTCTAAGTCTTTGTGATAAAATTTTGGATTTTTCCATATAACTAACCAACTTATATTTTGAATGGCTTAAATAGAGATAAACATATGATAAGAATACCAAGATAGAAATCAATTGTCGCTACAAAAAGTTGAAAAATGTTTCTTCGTTTACTCTTGCAGTTTGGTTTCTCTCTCCTCCCATCCGCCGTCAAAACAAAAGAAAGTCCTCAATGTGGGTTCCTCATCCAATTTTTCCCATGGAGGGAGACATGGGAAAAATAGAAGAGACCACCACAAGCAAGGTTACTGAAAAAAGTACGCTCAGAACTCTATAGCCCTACATCTTCACCATTACTATGGTCATCAGATCTATATGTAGAAGAGCTCATGAGAATGAAGACCAGACTCGATGTTCTAGAAACAAAGGGGATGTTTGAGGACAACAAATTTAAAATAGTTACAGAGGCCAATTGTAGGTTGGAAAGGGATAACCAAATACTGCAGGAAAAAATTTTAAATCTGCAAGATAACATGGAGAGGGGACAACAAGAATTGACCACTCTAAAACAGGAGCTAGTTCAACTAAAAGCAGCTGAAAACAAAGTGGAATTAAAGATGATTCAATCAATATTAGCAGACTTGGAGAAGAAAAAAATCAGCTAAAAGACCAGATAGAAGAGGCCAAATCATGGTCAAAGGTGGTATGTGGATCATCAAGTGAGCAGAAATTTACCATTGAAAAACAAGTCAAGAGACAACTAAAGGAAGAAAAAGATAAACAAAGAAAGGCTACAAACATTATTATTAAAGGTCTGAAAGATTTTGGTGAAAGGGAGAGAACCAACATCCCAGCAAGGGACTTCCTTAAAGATGAGCTAAAATGCACAGGGTATATTCAGCAAGCAAATAGAATTGGAAAAAAGGTAGATGGTGGAAGGGATAGGCATGTAAGAGTCACTTTAAGAAGCTTAGAGGATAAGAATGGGATTCTAAAAAATAGAGGCCTACTTAGAGGCTCATATATTTACCTAGACGAATATTTAACTATTGAACAACAAGAAGAACAAAGGAAAGAATGGGAGAAAGTGAAAAAAATAAGAAATGAAGGAAAGTGGGCATGGCTGAAGAATGGAAAAGCCCAAATTGGTGATCATTTCTCAAACAAGAAATAGGGATTGGGGGCCCCATAGGAACACTTGCGTATTGTAAGATGGAATTGTAGAGGTTATTCATGGAGAAGAGGACCTGGATTGGGGCCCATAGCATAAGGTAAAGATATTATCATTCTTATTGAAACACATGAACATGATGGTTGCAAAGTTCCAAACTTTGAAGGGTATAAGAAAGTTTCAGTTTGGAACAAAGGGAACGAGGCAGGCAAAGGTCATAGGGGAGTTACAGTGCTAATAGGTGAGAAATGGTAGGGAATCATTGAACTTGAAAAAGAGGACACAAATAAATAGTACATATGGCTGCAAATAACTGAAAATGGGGTGACTTTTTGATTGGTTGCTTGTTACTTTGCCCCAAAAAAATCTAAGTTCTATAAGAAGAGAAACCTAGACAATGAAGACCCATATGCCTCGCTAAAAAAAGATATATCCATTTTCAACACACTTGGAGATGTTGTTTTAATGAGCGACTTTAATGCAAGGACATCTAATAACCAGTCTCTTCAGTTGAGCAGGGAAGAAAAATGGGAGAATAATCCTTTATGTTTGGAGGAAGGTGTAGATCAATATTGGGAAAGAACATCCCAAGATGGTAATGGCGTGGTGACCCCATTTGGAGCTGAATTGCTTGGTCTTTGTAGTTTGTTTGGCATGGTTATTTGCAACAAGATGAAAGATTGGCCAAAGTCGGGGGGTATCACTTGCAAAACTTATAATGGTCAAAGTGTGGTGGACTATGTGATTTGTTCCCAAGGTTTTTTCCCTAGGTTGCTGGAGTTTTATATTGAAGACTGCCCTATTGGGATGAAATCTGACCACTTACCTCTCTTGGTTAAGCTCTGTATGTTTCCAATCAACCAACACATTAATCAAGTTCAACACACTAAAAAAAAACCACTCCCCAAGGGTAAAATCCTCTTGAACAAGGAAAATAGAGAAATATTTAGCATTGTTCTTAAACAACATTTCCATGATTTAATGAATAATAGTGAGGTCAAAACTACAAAAGAGGGGGAGGTGCACATTCACAATAGTTCGTTGATCCCAATAATTCACAGGGCATTAAATGCATGCAAAAGAACTCACCCCAAGTTGAGAGCTACAAACACTTTCCCGACAAATCCATGGTACGATGATGAATGTAAGGTGGGCAAGAGGTCACTAAAAAAGAGAGGAGTGGATAGAGAAGGCAAGAAAAATTATGAAAAATTGGTGCAGTCTAAAAAATCTGACTATGTAAATGAAAGAAGGAAGGAGCTAATCTCACTTGGAAAACAAAATCCTAAAGGTTTTTGGAGAGAATTACAGAAAAAGAAAAAGAAGATTGAAAACAATATTACTAATATCCAATAGCTAGAGTATGTTAATCTTCTTTATGAGCAGGTTCACGAGAAAGATCATCCACCTGTTATTAACACATCAAAAAAAATATTCACTATGGATGATATTAAACAAGGAATAAAGAATTTAGCGAGCAGTAAAGCACAGGACATAGATGGGTTATAGGCTGAATTTTTAAAATGGGGGATCAAGACACTTGCCCCTCTCATAAAAAGAATTTTCAATAATGTCACTCGAGAAGGATTTCCGATGGAGTGGACTACCAGTGTGGTCATCCCTTTATTTAAAAGTGATGATATCAATAATCCATCTAACTACCACACGATTATGGTCAATCCTATCTTTAGCAAGCTCTTTGGGAGCATGATTGAACAGAGGATAAGTAGTTGGGTAGAAAATGAGGGCAAAAGGGAAAAAGGGCGGGTTGGCTTTAGGGCAAGACACTCTACTATTGATCACTGCATCACCCTTAGATATTTGATTGAAAAAATTTGGAACACTCAAGGTGAGGAAGCTTATTGTTGTTTTGTGGACTTTAAGAAAGCTTTTGACACAGTACCTAGAGACAAACTATGGAATAGAATGGAGGAATTAGGGATCCCAAGTGTGTATAGAGCAATTATTCACAGGCTATATAAGAAGGTTAGTGCTAAAATCAGAACAAGCGAAGGTATGTCAGAATGTTTTGGTAGTGACATTGGGGTTAAACAAGGCTGCCCACTATCTCCCATGCTTTTTGGGCTATACATTGATAAGTTGGAGGCTTGGTTAAGCAAGACGGATGGGGATGGTATCCAATTGGCAAGTTATATGGTGAAACTACTTTTATATGTTGATGATCTTATACTAATTTCTAAAATAGCTCATGGGTTAAGGGAACATCTAAAAGCTCTAGAGCTCTTTTGTCGAGAGGTTGGGATGCAAGTGAATATCTCCAAAACCAAAATCATGATTTTCTCTTTGAATAGAAAATATAAACATAATATCTTTTTTTTTTAAGGCAATCCACTTGAAATAGTGAAAGAATACAAATACCTTGGGATTGACTTTCATTATAAGCTTAGTCGGGAGACTTGTCATAAAAAAATGATACAAGGAGGTTGGAAGGCCTCTTACCTTCTTCAAAACATATGTAGAAAAGCCAAGCTTTGGGATTGGAAAACCAAGAAAACCCTTTTTGGTTTGCTAGTTACTCCGGTTGTACTTTATGGGTGTGAGGTGTGGGGAAGTAGTATGTCTAAGTGCAATTGGAGACAACTAGAAAGAATCTAGAAACATCTAATAACAAGCAGTCTCAAAGTTAAAACCACAGTCCCATATGAAATTCTTTTAGTTGAAATGGGGACTTTCTTGTTGGAAGCTTCGTCGTTAATCCGGTTGATAAGCTATTTAAAGAAGGTTGAAAACATGGATAACCACCATTGGCCTAAAGTGGTTATGAAGGAGACACTAGATCATAGGAAGAAAACTTGGATGAAATAGAACCACAAGTGGATGACCAAGCGGGGCATTAACTTAAAAGAGTGTCCTAGTACCAATAGTGAAATAAAAAGTTATGTGACTAACAAATTTAGAACTGCCATGTGGGCAAATCAGATTGGGCGAAAAAAAACACACTACATCAAAGAGTTTAACCTGGCAAAGGATCATGGTGAAAAAACTTATTTAGGTGCAGCTATTAAAGGGAAGGCGAGAATATTAATGGCACAATTGAGGACGGGATCGCATCACCTTAGCTGTGAAACCGGTAGGTGGGAGATACCCAAGGAAACTTGGGAAGAAAGAATTTGTATTTTTGCAACAAAGGGGTTGTGGAAATGGAATGACACTTCATCATGGAATGCACTGCTTATGAGGATATCCATACTCAGCATGAAAATAGTTTGAAAGTGGACAATATACACCAGCTATTTGAGGAAGATAAGATTAATCAGATGGCTAGCCTTCTAGTAAATATTTATAGTAGGAGATCCGACTTGGAAAAGAGCATGAAGACAAATTAGGCCTGTTGTTTCCTGGTCCCATAGACTGTTTAGTCTCGTGGACATCATTAAAATATTTCATTCATTCATTCATTCCTTGGACGAACAGGAGGATGACGCCACATCTATTATGGCTTTCACCTTGCTCATGGATATCATTGAGGTAGAATTCCCATTCCAACGAGCATTCTGAGACTTTTGACATCAAACATTCTCCGCCAAATGGTAACCTCCCAAGTTCTCTAGGTATGCGCACTATTTTTTTCTCCTTGTTGCGTTAAAAACAAGTCAATGATTTTTTGTTTGAATGTCTCTTTAAGTTTGATTGTTGGGTTTACCGTAGTCAATGTGCCAAAACTGTGGTTGTAAGGGCTCAACGTGGCTAAGAGTTGTCTGCAGGTCCATTTTGTGCATTCTCTATGACCTTTATTATTTACATGAAGCATTGTTAACAAGAGACACATTTGCGTCAAGTTCCTGCCGATTATGGGTTGTGTTTGGTTATTTTAGACATGTAATTAAGAGATGTCTATTGGAGTCTAATGTGAATGTGTGTTGTTTAAATTAAAACATATTATCATAAGTAATTATGCAACAAAATTTTATAGCTGATGTCTAGACAATTTTTTTGGAAAGAACTAATAGATCTACATTGGACATGTTTTTGTACAGAAGATAGTTATTGTCGAAATAGTAGAAATGTCAAATTGTCCCATTTTGTATCTAATTTTCTAGCTGCAAATATCATATTGAGATAGTTGTTTGAAAATCATTATTGTATTATATAATAATAGTCAATGAATATAAACATGCATATGGTGAAAAATGTTTGGAAAATATTAAATAATTATCTTTTCATAACATGTGTTGATTATCGTTGAATAGAATTGGTATGGAGGATGACATTGTTGTGGTTGAATGTGAAGTGGCCTCTTGCTGAGAAATCATGTAGGATGAAGATGATAACTGATTTGTGTTCACTGTACTCTTCATATGTAGCATTGTGTAGATGAGTTAATAATAATTGAACAATGGATTTATAAGCAAAGCAATGTATTATCTATTTGCTGTTAGCTACTATGAAGCAAGTACACTTTTGAAATCTAGAGACAAAATATTGAGCAATATGATGTTTGCTTTTTACTTTTTAGAAGGAAAAAGATTCTATTTGAGAACTTGTAAATGTATAAAAAAAAAGATTAGATTAGATTTGTAATTGTAAATCATGTAAACATTCATATACAAGAAAATTCAAGCAACAAAAAATAGAAGATTGAAAACATGAATTCAGAATAACAATTTGTGTGAAATTGTTTTGCTATACCGAATTTTCTATTTTGAGTTGTAATGCAAAACAAAGAGTGGTTTGAGAGAACGTTATACATATTTCCAAAGTTTTCAAAAGTATATGCATAATTCTAGCATCAGATTCCATCAATAACTTTATGCTTTCCTCCATGTTTTGTAGTCTAGTCTTTATTTTTTGCACTTCGATTGTAGTCTGTGAACAAATCTCACAATGGAGTTGTTCTATGGCAGTGGGATTAGTAGCTTCCTTAGTGACATAACAATGGGCATTTTGAATGCTTCTATTCATGTTCTCAATATCCACGTGAGGATCTTGAAGGACATCCTAGATGTTTGCATTGAAATCATCTTTTTTCATCTTATTGGAAATGCTAGCAGATTCAAACCACATAGGAGATTTCTCTATAGAATCTTGAACAATTTTTGCATCATCTAAAGAAATAGTGGCAAAGAAAATTAATTAATAAGAAATAATTTCTATAATAATAGCATAGAATCTCAATATCCAATTACAGAGTCTATTGTTTTATACTATTATTATACTGAACTACTGTGAATAGAAATTTTAAATCAAAACTTGGTGTTAAGGATCATACCACTGATTTGGTTCATGTACAAACACTCTAAATTTGTGTCTATGAAGTTGTCAACTTTTGCAATTGATACTTGAGATGTACCAATATCATCTACAACATCCTTCTGATTGTCTTCAATAGTAATACTATATTCTAAAGTTGGAAAGTATTTACAGATTACTTCATCCAATAAACCTATAGTTGAGTAAACTTCATCTCTTGCTGCTTCTTTGACTTCAAAATTTTGCATTATTTTGGTAGTGAAGTTCACATTGCAAGATGACAACAAAGCATGTTTAAAGAAATTGGATGTGTTTCAACTGATGTAGTTGAAATTTGTAATTGGCTTAGTTCCTTTCATGGACCTAGCAGTTGTAGCATAGGCATTTGTAGTTTCTTCTATTGTATCAAATGTTCCAAGCCACCAACATTTTTTAGATGCAAGATCCCTAATTTCTTCATCAAAACGATGCCATGGCCACCTCCTAACACCTTCATAGTTGTTTTTCTTTGTAGAATATTTGAATATGTTCATATTCAATATTAATTGTTTAGTTACTTGATTTGTCTTTGCACATTCTTCAGAATTTGACTGCCTTGGCAATGCATCCATTTCTTCTTTGCATTGTGTAAGTTTCTATTCAAGAATTTCATTAGGACATATTAAGGTTAACTTTGTTGTGTCTCCAGTTTCTTTGGTTTTGAATTGGACGATGGCTATTTATATTTTGGACCAAAAGGATTTGACAACAATCTATTCAAAGAAGTAGAAGAACACCATTTCATTGCATAGTAGCAGTATAAGCAATAGATGAGTATTTTTTACTAGGATGAGTAGTAATATCAGTAGGCACATTTTGACCAATCGAACAACAGGTGGAAATAGCATATCATCATGATAGAAAGAAGAAACCATTGCTTGCTAAACTAGACTATTATACAATTTATAAAAGTTCTACCATGGAAAAACCATCTGTAGATAGTTTGTGTTTGGTCCACGTTGTGATGCACATTTTGTGCATTTGTTACTTTGATCTCCTATAGAAGATACACATTTTAACATATTAACTAGTGTATCATTTGAATAGAAATTAATCAATTTAGGATAAACATTAATATAGTTGCTCATTGTTAAGGTAATATTATCGACTATATTAATCTGTAATTTTAGTCACTTACTATTAATATTGTGACTAGAGTGCTAATTTGGTTTTAGAGTAAAATTCAACATGACATTCAACTATACGATGGTTCAACCTGATAATAAAAATTCAAAAAAGGTTTTAAATTACTATTTTCAATAGAAGCATTACAAAAACAAAAGGAAAATTTCAACACAAGAGTATTCTGAGGACTAAAGAACGTAATTTTAAATTATATTGCACAAATGAACATGTCAATTTGAGATGTAGACTACAAAATAGCTTGACACAAAATTCCTTTCAGAAACTAAGTCTTCGACATGTTAATTCATCATAGCAGATTAGGTTTATTTTGGTAGAAGATACATCATAGTTAGTCATTAACACATTGAATACGAGCGTTTCGTGCATGGACTATGAATATTTGAAGAAAGACATATAGGTACAAAAAAAATATGTAAGCATTTTTTACAAAGATGCTTAAGTTGTTAACATTAGGAAAAAATGAGGTATTTGAAACTTGTAAACCTATCATGTCAGGAATGTTGAGTAGTGATTAGTGATATGGCGTAGACTACATAAGTCATATATAAGTGAAGTGTTTAAAATATGCTTATACAATATGATACAATCATAGTTCCGCAACTTGATTTTCCAACATCATTTACAATGTGAAATTATGTCGCGTAAATGAACATGTGAAATTGAAATGTAGCGGACATAATAGCTTAATTCAAAATTACTAGAAAACAAAGTCATCTGAATGCTACCTCATCATAGTAGATTAGATTTAGTTTCGTATATGACTAAACCTTGTTAATTACTAGCATATTAGTTTAATAATAAGTACATTGTATATATTATTAATTCTCAATTCAATTATCAATATTGTAACTATATATTAATAGTCTAATTTATACTCTAGTTAATTACTATATAGCATTCATTTGTATGTAATATTAGCACTCTAATTAATCATTATATATTGTGTAAATTAATATTATGATTTTAAATTGTAAAATGATAATATAGTTATTTAATATTATGATTTTAAATTGTAAAATGGTAATATAGTTGTTTAGATTAAATATATTAATAATATATAATATTTTTTTATTATTATATAGTGAATTTAATGTATTTGTTTTTATATATCTTAAAGATTTGTTTTATGTAATATGTTGTTAAAAAACAAGGATAATATGATGCATGTAAGTATATATAATATATTGTTTTAAACATATTATAATATTGTTAATTTAATGGTATGCTCACTCAAGTTTTGCAGTTGTATTCCACGTTTCACTTTTAAGACAATGGAGATCGCGTTGAAGAGGGCTGAAGAAGACACACTGCTCTTAAGATATCTCCCACGTTGTCATTTTTGAGAGTTTTGAGGAATTTGCATGTGATCTTTTCATGCCAGCCACCAGGTATGTAACTCTTAAGTAAGTCGAATGAATGAATGAAATATTTTAATGACATCCACAAGACTAAATAGTCTATGGGACCGAGACAAACAACTTAATTTGTCTTCAAGCTCTTTTCCAAGTCGGACCTCTTGCTATTGATTTTGACTAGAAGGCTGGCCGTCTGATTGATCTTATCCTCCTCAAATAACTCTTGCATATTGTCCACCCCCAATCTATTTGTGAACTAATTGTGGATATCTTCATAAGCTATGCATTCCATGACGAAGTGCCATTCCGTTTCCACTGCCCCCTTATTACAGAATATGCATGTTTTTTCTTCCCAAGCCTCTTTAGGGATCTTCCACCTACCAGTCTCGCATCTAAGATGGTGCGATCCCATTCTCAATTGCGCAACTAACAACCTCGCCTTCCTTTAATAGCTGCACCTAAATAGGTTTCTTCCCCATGATCCTTTGTTGGGTTAAACTCTTTGATGTAATATGCTTTTTTTCACCCAATCTGATTTGACCACATGGCAGTCCTAAATTTTTCCCTCACATAGTTTTTTATTTCACTATTGGTGCCAGGACACTCATGCAATTTGATGTCCCACTTGTTCAACCACTTGTTGTTCTGCTTCATCCACATTTTCTTTTTTCGGTCTAACGTCTCCTCCATAACTGTTTTGGGCCATTGGTGATTATCCATGTTTTCGACCTTCTTTAGATAACCAATCAACCGGGTTATCGCCAATGCTTTCAAAGGAAAAGCCCCCGCTTCAGCTAAAAGGATCTCACAAGGGATTGTGGCTTTAACTTTGAGATTGCTTGTTAATAGGTGTTTCTGGATTCTTTCTATTTGTCTCCAAATTCTCTTTGACGTATTGCTTCCCCACACTTCACACCCATAGAGAACAATTGGAGTGACAAGTAAACCAAAAAGGGTTTTTTTGGTTTTCCAATCCCAAAGTTCAGCTTTTCTACATCTATTTTGAAGCAAGTAAGAGGCTTTCCAACCTCCCTATATCCTTTTCATTCTGCAAGTTTCCCAACTGAGCTTATTGTGAAAATCAATCCCAAGATATTTGTATTCTTTCACTATATCAAGCAGGTTGTCTTCAAAAAGAAAGGTACGTTGTTTATCTTTTCTATTCAAAGAGAAAATCATGATTTTGGTCTTGGAGGTGTTCACTTGCATCCCAACTTCCTGAAAAAAGTGTTCTAGAGCTTTCAAATGTTCTCTTAACCCATGAGCAATTTTAGAGATTAAAATAAGATCATCAACATATAGAAGTAGTTTCACTACTTACTCAGCCAACTGAATACCATCCCCACCTTCCATGTTTAACCAAGCTTCCAACTTATCAATGTATAATCCAAAAAGTGTGGGAGATAAAGGGAAGCCCTGTTTTACACCAATATCACTGGAAAAACATTCTGACATACTATCACTTGTTTTGATTTTAGCACTAACCTTCTCATATAGCCTATGAACCGCAGCTCTATACACATTGGGAATGTCTAGTTCTTCCATCCTATTCCATAGTTTGTCCCTAGGCACCATGTCAAAAGATTTTTTAAAGTCAACAAAGCAGCAGAAAGCTTCCTTAGCCTGAGTATCCAAAATTTTCTCAATCAAGTGTCTAAGGGTGATGCAGTGATTAATGGTATAGTGCCTGGACCTAAAGCCCACATGCCCAATTGTTGATCCTACGCTCAATCATGCTCCCAAAGAGTTTTCAAAAGATAGGATTGACCATAATTGTGTGGTAGTTAGATGGGTTATTGATATCACCACTTTTAAATAGAGGGATGACAACACTTGTAGTCCACTCCATAGGAAAACCTTCCCAATTAACATTGTTGAAAATTATTTTTATGTGAGGAGCAAGAGTTTCAATCCCCCATTTTAAAAATTCAGCCTCTAGCCCATTTATGTCCTGTGCTTTACCACTTGCTAAGTTTTTTACTCCTTGTTTAATATCATCCACATTGAAAAACTCCATTGAAGTGTTAAAAACTGGAGGGTAGTCTTTCTCGTGGACCTGCTCATAGAGAGGTCTAGTATACTCTAACCATTGGACATCTATAATATTGTTTTCCAACTTCTTTTTCTTTTGCTGTAGTTCCCTCCAAAAGCCTTTAGGATTATGTTTCCCAAGAGAGATTAGCTCCTTCCATCTCTCATTTACATACTCTGCTTTTTTGGACTGCACTAATTTTCATATTTTTTCTTATAATCTTTGTCCATTCCACTCACCTTTAGCGATCTCTTGGCTGCCTTACATTCCACTGTCCTTTAGCGATCTCTTGGCTGCCTTGAATTCTTAATCATACCATGGATTTTCCGGAAAGGTGTTTGTTGTCCCTACCTTGGGATGGGACCTTTTGCACATATTTAAAGCCTTGTGGATTATTGGGATCAACAAATTGCTGTGAATGTGGACATCTACCTTATTTGCTGCTTTTGACTCCCCATTATTTTCCAAAACATGGACATGATGCTTAAGAGCAGCACTCAATATTTCCCTATTTTCCTGATTTATGAAGATTTTACCCTTGGGAAGGGCATTTTTTTGCATGTGCTAAACCTGTTTATTGTGTTGGCTAATAGGAGAAATGTGTAGCTTAACCCGAAGAGGTAAGTGGTCAGATTTCATCCCAATAGGGCAGTCCTCAATATCAAACTCCACCATCCTAGAGCTAAAACTTTGAGAGAAAACCATGTAGTCCACCACACTTTGACCATTATAAGTTTTACAAGTGATACCCCCTGACTTTGGCCACTCTCTCATACCATTGCAGATGACCATGCCAAAAAGACTACAAAGATCGAGTAATTCTGTCCCAAATGAGTTCACAATGCCATTACCATCTTGAGATGTACGTTCCCAAAGAATACTACCCCCTTCCTCTAACCACAAAGGATTGTTCTCCCCTTTAGCTTCGTTGCTCAACTGAAGAGATTGATTATTCGCAGTTCCTGCGTTAAAGTCACCCATTAAAACTACATTTCCAAGCATGTTGAAAATAGAGATCTTTTTTTAGTGATGCATACGGGTCTTCATTGTCTAAATTCTACTTCTTATAGAACTTGGAATTTTTTGGAGCAAAGTAGCAGGCAGCTAAACTAAAAGTGACCCCATTCTCAGTTATTTGCAGCCAAAAGTACTATTTATTTGCATCTTCTTTTATGAATTCAATAGTTCCCTGCCACTTTTCATCAATTAGTACTGTAACCCCTCCATGACCTTTGCCTATTTCATTCCTTTCATTCCAAACTGAGACATTTTTATACCCCTTGAAATTCGGAACTTTGCAGCCATCATGTTCATGCGTTTTAGTAAGAATAATAATATCCTTCCCATTTGCTATGGGCCCCAATCTAGGTCTTCTTCTCCATGGATAACCTCTACAATTCCAACTTACAATATGTAGATATTCCTGTGGGGCCCCTATTTCCTATTTCTTGTTTGAAAAATGATCGCTGATTTGAGCTTTCCCATTATACAACCAAGCCCACTTACCTTCATTTCTTGCTGCCTTCACCTTCTCCCATTCTTTCCTTTGTTCTTCTTGTTGCTCAAAGGTCAAATCCTCATCTAGATATATATGTGTGCCTCTAAGTGACCCCCTATTTTTCAGAATCCTATTCTTATCTTCTAGATTTCTCAAGATGACCCTTACATGCCTATCTCTTCCTCCATCTATCTTTTTGCCAATTCTGTTAGCTTGTTGAATATGCCCTGTCCAATTCAACTTATCTTTTAGAAAGTCCCTTGACAAAATGTTGGTTCTCTGTTTCTCTCCAAAGTCTCTCAAACCTTTAATAATAATGTTTGCAGCCTTACTTTGTTTATCTTTTTCTTCCCTTAGTTGCCTTTTAACCTGGTTTTCAATTATTCCTTTTTGCTTGTTTGAGGGGCCACTCACCACTTGTGACCATGATTTGGCCTCTTCTATCTGATCTCTTAACTAGTTCTCTTTTATCTCCAAGTTTGCTAATGTTGATTGTATCGCCTTTAATTCCGTTTTGTTTTCTCCTCCCTCCACTTCTGATTTCTCATTTTTTGTTGTTTTTATTTGGTCTAACTCTTGTTTTACAGTGACCAATTCATGTTGTCCCCTCTCCAAATTCATTTGCAGCTTTAAAATTTGTTCTTGCAGCTTTTTGTTGTCATTTTCTAGCCTGTAGTTTGCCTCGGTGACTATTTTAAACCTGTTGTCTTCGTACAACCCCTCCATTTCTAAAATATCGAGCCTACTTTTCATTCTCATGAGCTCTTCAACATATAACTCTGACGACCATAAAAGTGGTGAGGATGTAGGGCTGTAGAGTTCCTGAGGTGACTTTTCATTAACATTTTTGGTTGCAATGAACTCATCTATTTTTCCCATGATCTCATCCAACTTAACCATGCTTGGATTTGGGTTCATTGTGCCATCTATTTTCTTACCAATACCTTTATGCTCAGCTTGTTTTGTTTGCTATTCTTTCTGAGGTACCACCCTAGACAAATCTGCCTTGCTGTTACACACCTTTGGCAAAATCAAAGTGAATTTTTTCTTTTGGTTTTGTTTTATCTTCCGTTTTTTAGCCAACCTTTGCCTTAAGATCCCACTGTACTGTTTTGCATTTACAAAGATCAGCCTTTCTTTTGCGTTTACAAGGTTTAGAATATTTGACAAAGGTGATCTTGCTAGCACAGGTGCTAACAGGTTTGCCAAACCCCCATTTTGGAAATTGGTCCACCCATTTGACCATTGGAGCATGTGAGATCTTGGGAATCTTAGACTTTCATGACCTAGAAGATTCAAGAGGTCATTCAGTTGCATGGGAGGTTTGTCTGTCATTTTGTTGTTACCCAAAATGTACTCTAATGCCCCCATTTGCATTGAAACTGAGTTTGCATTCAAATTTTGTGGTCCCCCGGTCTTTACACTCTGACATACCAGATTTGAGTTTTCCCCCATTGCTTCTTGTTTAACTCTCATGTGTTGAATAGAATATTTACTTATTGTGAGCTTTCAAGATTATGTGGGTATGCTAGTTTTGCCGCCTTATGGAAAAAGGGAACAAAACACAAAAACAAACAAGAGAGGGACCGGGAGACCTATTTAAAATGCAATCCGACTCCACTTGCTTTGACTTTACTGTCCCTGTCTCTACTTTTCCAATCTAGGTCCACTTTTCCTAACAAAACCCCACTGCCTCCTGGGAAACTCTACCACTTGGAATTTTTTGTTCCTGACCACCTGCCTGCCTACCTGCGACAGTTCCTTGCCTGCTACGGTTCCTTCCCTATGTTGGTTCATGCCTACCTGCGATGGTAGCCTACTATAGTTCTTGCCTACCTTCCTTAGCTTGCTACGGTTCCCGCCTGCTTGCTACGGTGCCTTCCTGCTACAGTTCCTCCCTGCCTGCTATGGGGCCTGCCTACTTGCTACGGTTCCTGCACATTGGATGTCGGTGGCTCCCCGCTGGATGTTTGTTCTCCTCATTTTCATTTTCTTCAATCAATTTTATAAAAGATATACTCTTAATGCCCAATAGATAATGAACTTGACTTTCCCTACCTATGCATTTAGGCCACCAGGTGGGGGGATGGTAGGATCATTAAAGCACGATCAAAGAAGAGGAGAGAGGAGAGACACATAGAGTGAAATTGGGAGGATGAAAGGGAAAGTGTGGAATGTGGGAGACAAAAATGGAGGGAAGATTGGACCAGCGACAGCTATCGGCATCGGCTATGGTGTAGGGGTTGGATTCGGTCTCATCGATGCAATAAAAAAAAACAGTGAAGCCCTATGAAGCCCTACCCACAAATGGGGATTTCTTGAAGCCAGAGCAATGCATCGTTAAGCGAGATTGGCCATGATTGAGGTCATCCGAGATAATGGAATCGACAATTAAAGAGGATTTTTTTGGGAAATAGTGAGAGTTCTGAAGGTTTGTGGTTGAACGTAGGGCTGGAGCGTGAATATTAGAATTATTTTTGTTCTAGCAAGATGCTCTCCATCTCTTGTGGTGGGCTTTGTTGGGTTCTTTGTAAAACTTGATATTCTACTATTATTGCAGATGCATGTTTTAAATCTAGCTATATTTTGATGACTCTGGAGCCTTAAAGATATGTGATAGGAAAAGGGTTTGATGGGTTTGACTTGATTGGTTTGTGAGGAGGTCCATCATGAGGATTCAAGCCGCTATAGGTTGGTGTTCGGATGCTAACAATGGTGAAATTTTTTAATTTATTTCATTTTCCCTCTCCAATTTGTTTTGGATTGATTATACATAGTTCTTTGGTTTTAATTTGATGGAGGTCTCATAGAGATTGCTGAATTGGGTGGTGGACTAGTTGAAGTACTTTATAGGGAAATTTTAGAGACTGTTAAGTTAGGTGCGGGGGATTTTTTGCACATTTGGGTTGTGGATATTTTGGAGCATTGGATTGCTCGGTTGTGTGTGTGGATTTTTTGAAGCATTTGATTGCTAAGTTGCACTACAGAAAAAAAATTGAGGAATTTTTTAGCATTAGATTGGTTAGTTGGATGTGTGGATTCAGTTCATAGATAATTTAATATGGATTTACTCGTTTCTGCATTATCTGGTAGTGGAACTACAACCCCTTAATAGAATTTATTTGAACATTGGCCACTAACTTGTGTTTATATAGTTGATGCAAGAAAGTGACCAGGTATTTAGGGACACTATTTATTTTTAATAATTTTGTTTATTTTTGCTCTAAATTGAAGGGCTTACTATTCAGGGATTGGGTAACTGTTCTTATTCCAATCTTCTTTGACTAATGTTGGAATCTTTAGCATTTGGTCTGTAGAGCCAATCATCTCCAACAATTGGCTTTATGGCTCAGATATAGAAAATCTCAAACTGCAAGTCAGGTAGCTATAAGCAATCCTTAATTATTAAACGGAGTTAATTCTTTTCTTGGAGAAGTTTGTGCGTTATCTGAAAGTTATCACTAATGAATGACATGGAATTTTTCTAGGTGAGTCCAAAGAGTGCTTAATATTTTATATCTCCGACGCAAAAAAAAAAACCAAAGGTGGGAAGAGCGACAGGCCTGGATATATGCTTAATAGGAATGGAAGCCAGTTTACTCTCTGGAATCTAGACATTGGGGTTGTGAAATTATATGGGATGGAAATTAACTATGTGGCCGACTACTTGACATACAGAGTGAGTACTTGAGTTTTGGACCTATTTTTTCTATGGCCCTTGTCCACACTCTATTGTTCAATAGTACAGCGACCTAGTGGGTAGAACTGCCCCAATGCCATACTTGTCTTTCGTTAACGTCTTTTTTCTTTCATGTTTTTGGTTTATATCGAGACTCCGTGTTTTTTTTAATATAGATTAAGATGCAATTTGGTTCGTTAACATGGTGGTCACCTTAAAGTTCTAATGTGGTCATTAACCAGATAAATTTGGGTTTTTTAAGAATACTTTTTCACTTCGTTGGTTTGCAGGTGGGATGGAGAATTTGAGTGATGATCAGATGGGGTTAATACTGAAACAGGTAATCAACAAGATTGATAGGAAATCCTGTGGCAAGGTCTGCAGTCAATGGAGAAAACTTGAAGCCTATACCAGGGAATCCCTCAAAGTGTTGGACTCTCAGCTCTTGTATTCATTTCTACCAAGGTACAAAAACTTGCTTACTCTTCAAACAGATGGAGAATTTTGTGATTCTAATATGGAATTAATAGCAAAAGCTTGCGCTACTCTTCAAGTCTTGAACTTGAATTTTTATATATTGAAAATTATGAGGTATAACGATGATGTATTTCCAGAACTTCCCTCTTTAGACACACCCTCTGATATAGGACTCTATTGAATTGGTAATCGCTACAGGGAACTGAGAAACGTGTAGTTGAAAAGGAGAAAGGTCTTAGGCAATGTGCGTATCACATCTCTCGTGAAATCATGCCCTAATATAATGCATTTGGACTTCAGATTCTGCAATAGGATAACAAATCAAGCATTGGAAGCAATTGGGGCCAGTGAGTGCTTGGAAGTTATTGTATTACATGGATGTAAATTGGTGACTGACAATGGATTGGCATCATTGGCATCAGGGTCAACCACCACTATTGAAAAGGCTTGACCTTTCTCATTGTGATCGAATTACCGATATGGATGTTAGTCGTCTGCAAAGTTTGTCTCGTTTACAAGTACTGAATTTGGAAAGATGTGGGCCTAGAGGGATTGATTTTGGAGGAGTGGGCATGGAGCCATATGAACCCTAGCAAAAATATAAAATTTTCATTCTTGTGAAAGATTGTCTATCGATTGTTCAGGATCTCGATGTAAACCTTAAGAGAACGATACCATCAATTATATATCCTCTGCATTTTTTAACCTAGATATACTAATTATATCTGTTGAGAATTGTTTTCTAATTCATGTATTAAATCTTCAAAAGTAATCCCCCCATTATTTGCATCCCTATTGCATTTTGTTGCATCCCCCTGAGCAGCGGCGCAATCTTGCATTTAGAAGAGGCTCAACATTGTATGTTTGAGTTCAATTGATAGATTTAGGGTGTAGATGAATTGACAAGATTTGGTTTGCTCCATAGGTTAATGACCAATTATTAGAGTCCAAAGAGGATAGACCATGGAAGCTATTTTGAATCTCCTTCCAAAAACCACGAGAATAATCCTTGTGATTATATTAGCCTTTAGATTTAGATTTAAAGATACAACCGTTATATCATTATAACAGTATTATTACCCAGATTGTGTTATGGTCTTTGTGGCCTTAATTTTTAAGCTCTAACTATTTGGGCATTCACCATTTGAGAGGACTCTTTTGCATAGAATCTGATATTTTTTTGTAACAGTTAAAATAGTTTTCTTCTAAAGGAAAAATTTTCTTAAAAATTGCACAGAAGGAATCAAAAGCAAACAAAATCAAATAAGACTTCATACAACCTTACCTGTCTCTGTCAATTTGCTGCACTTGTTTTCCATTTGCAAAAAAACAATTTTTTTGGAAAAAATTAAGCTACAAAATGTATCAAAAAAGATGTTACCTTGCTTTGATATTGATTTTAGAATCCAATTTTTTTGTGCAGGTAAAATGGGTAAAACTATTTTCTTCTAAAGGAAAATCTCTCTACAAAATTGCACAGAAGGAATCAGAAGCAAAAAAGAAGAGACTACAAGACCTTGCAACCTTGCAAAACTTCTTCAGTCTAGATCTTTTCAGAACTTGCAACTTTCAGTTTTTGCAACTTTTGTTGCCTCAGGACTGGCTAAATCGCATTCTCTTCAATTATTGTCTAAATTGTATTCTCTTCAATTATTGTCTAAATTGTATTCTCTTGATTTATTGTTTGACACACAAACTTATGAGATGAAATTTTGGTAAATTTTTGTAGATATTCAAACATTTACCGACCTCCTTGTCTTTTCCGATGCAAATTTTGGCTCTGTTTGTCGGCCACTCAATGCTAAAATTAATGCATGTACACTTTTTCATTTATTTAACCTTGACAAAATTGGCAGAAATGTCATTGTAATATTTAATGTGAATAGATATATTTTATTGTTAAATTTATTGTACACAGGAAAATTTGATGTTAAACATCAATTCTTTTATTTTTTAAGCTTGACAAAATTAATTGGCACGTATCAAATGTTCATGTTCTGCTTGTCTTCCTAAATTTATTTTATTAAATGAGATATGAAAAATCATAATGGAATATTGCTCTTGTCATTCAAGCCATTAATAGGTTTGAAATTTCATTTATTGCACATCTAAATTTAAAAAAATCTTCATTTTTGCACTGACTGTCAAAATCAACCAATAGAAAAAAAGATAAAGCATATTTTAATTATTTTAAAAATAGATAATTAAATATAGACTATATAGATTTGTTGGTCAACATTTTAATTCTAAATGTTCATTGGTAGGACTCTCATTGTCAGCTAAAAAAATTGTTTGCAATGCATGCATTAGATTTTTGCCTTCGGCGGGAACTAATAAAGTGGGAGAGAGGCCGACAAAAAGCTTTGTCATATGGGAAATTTAAGTGTATGCCAAAATTTGGTTGAAGAGATGGATTGCATTCATTAAAACTATGCTGAAATTTAGATGAATATCGAATGGAGTCATTAATTCTTATTGACTTATTTGAATGCATATGCGAGGGAGTGATTTTATACTATAGCATATGCGTTAAGGCTAGTTAAAGTTTTTGTACCTATAATACATTGAATGATAAAATCGTATATACCTAGTCAAAGGAAATCTTTGTTTGAAAATATAAAATATTTATGGTAGCTTACACGTGAGTGTTTAAAAAGAATATATTTAGATAGATTCATAAATAGTGCTTGCACCCCATTCGAAATGCAATGGTCACGCCGATAGCAAGATATAGCCAGGAGAAAGTGTAAATTGCTGGTTGGAAGAGAGACAGGTTCATGTAAATACATAGACATTTTGTCAACAACACTTGCTAAATTGAAAACTTTTTCCATTATGTGAAACTAACAAACATTAAAATTGCAAAGGTATCATTTGTAAATGTGGCAAAAAAGTGTGCAATTTATGCGTACCATGAAGAGTAGTATGTCTATCCATGTAACGTTGTGAACATGATATTTTCGACATTAAAAGATATATAAAATAGCTATATAGAACATGATTGTCTTTGACACATTTTTCCAAATTAAATCATGATTTACATATTTTTCTCTAGTAAAAGAGATTTACATACTACACTTGTAAAGAGAACATGGAAGGTATATTAGGGTTCATAGTATGCCTAAGAAGTTTCAATGCTCTGAACTTTTGTATCTAGTGTGTCGACGCAGTCCTTGGAGGGAGTAGCCTTTTGATGACACATTTCTTGGATAGTCTTGACCAAGAAGCTACTTTCTGCAATGTAATCCAATTGTTCGACCTTGGCAATAGTTGCTTTCAAATGTTCTTCACCATTGTACACGTCAACATTACAATTTTAGCAAGAGAGTGGACAGAGGTTGAAATTTACCCTTAGTAACATTCACTTTGAAGAAATTTTACACTATTGTATGATCGCCTGCCTCAGCCCCACATCTTTTCGCTCCCTGCCGACAAAAGCGAACAATGAAATTCTCTCCGCCGACGCGACCTGGCCCGTCCATCTCGTCAGCTCTTGAACCGAGGAAGGATGAAATGACGTCAGGTACGGAATGGCTTGTTCTTGGGTGACCCACATCCTCCCTTCCATGCACAACATCGTCACATTCTCCAAAGCCGTAAGCTCTAGTAGACCCATACCCCGCCCGCGGTTGGCCTCACACAAATCCCACGCAATCTAACCCATGACAATAAAATGGTATGCTCCTCCACCTTGATCTGTCGTTATCCTCCAGCCATGCCACGAGCTCTGACCTGTGCTCGCTTGCCCGCCCCTTCTCGGACCCATAGAGAAACCTTAGCACATCCAACCCTGATCTGATTAGGATCTAGACTAAATTGTGTTTTGAAAGCTTAATTAAAACAACTTTGCAAAATTTTAATTCATGCATACATTAACAAAATTATGCATCAAAACTTAAGATGAGAAAGAGAATTTAGAGAGAAGAAGATAGAAGGTGCAAATAGAGTTTGATTACGGAGTTCGCCACAAACGTGACTACGTCTCCGGGTCAGCTCCAATAGAGTACGACCAATCTGATTAATCTCCAAAAATTAGTTACAAAGCACCGAGACCATTTCCTTCAAGCACTTCGACAGCATAACAATACTCTGTCATACGAAAAATGGCTTGAAAAATCTCCTTAGAACTCTTCTTTCAAAATACCTATCACCTGTTTCTCTAATTTGCAAAATCTGAGTTTCACCCTTAGCCTCACTCTCACCCATTCACCCCCTTTTATACAAAAACTTTACTCAATTTGGCTCATAACCAAATGATTTACAAATATTTCCCCATATCTCCTAAAAACAATTTAATCTCCCAAATTTACAAAGAAATCTTTAAAAATAACCCCCTTAATCTATGTTAAATCACATAAAATAAATTTAAGCCCCTAATTATTCATTCTCAGACTTTTATAGTTTAAGGTGGTTTGTTTTTTAATCCTTAAAAGGATTATTTGTTTGTTTTGTTTTTATAAAATTAGGGGAAGTTGTTATATTAAAGGCATTTTGTTTCAAACAGTCAACAAAAGTAACCGATGCCACATAACATTTCGACGCTATTCAATGGCTTAGTGGTGGGTATGCCTTTTGGTGACCTGTAGGGTGCGGGTTCAAAACCTGTCGGTGATTTGTTTTAAACAAACTTCTAAATAAACCACTAACAAAGACAACCGACACCCACAGATGGTAAAGCGCACTTTGTCTAGTCCAACGGCCGCGCGAATATTTCGCGTATGGGAGGTGGTGATCGAGTCCCATGCGGGCCAGTCAAAAAATTTTGCTAACAAACACAACCAATACCAACGAAGGAGGGAGAGGCCACGTGGTGAGATATCATTGCCCGGTGAATCCGATGTGTCAGCTGTCTGTGCAATGACTCTGATGCCAACTATACCTACTACGTCGATGCTGATTGGATGTACGAATGACATGTGTCTACACATGATTCGCTGACCAGGCTGACGTCACCTGTTGCATCAACGTGCCACATCGACATGTACGGACTGCCATATGTCAGCTCCTGATTGGTCCACCTTGGATTTGTACGAACTGCTTATGTCATCTTGTATGGACACTGATGTCATCATTGTACCTTCTAGTCACAAGTCAACCGAGAGCTTTGACCAGCTATATCTTGAGCATACGATGTAGGATTTCGACGAAATGAGTTGCATTGGAAAGCTAGCGACGAGCTCTTTGCGATGATGCCAACTTTGAAAACTTTTGATGACATCATTTTTTTCTGCTTCCTGGACGCCCCTTGATCCCATTTTGACCCAAGGTTTGACTGGCCATAACTTGTGCAAATAGACTCCTTTTCGCTCTGTTTCAGTTGCGTTGGAATCAAAACGCTGAAATCTTTCTGATGGTGTAGATTCTAGAGAGAATGAAGACACTTCAATTTTCACTAAAAATATCCACCGAATCAAACACACTATGATATAGCACATAAAATGCATTCACCGCCTCCATGGACTCTACCAGGCATAGATACTCCTCCATCCTCTTGTGAAAAACCAGCTCCACTATATACAAATCCGAAGCATACCACCCACTTCTATTGCTGCCCAAAGCCCTTCCAAGCTCGCCATTGTCCACATGCCTGCAGAAATCGAGCTAAGGCACAATCTGCCCACTGCAATTTTTCAGCAACAAACTATTAAATCTCTCTGGCAAATTGTACATGTAGATCCATTTCCCATGGCAATTATCACCAGATGCTAAAAATCCAGTGTCGACGTGTAGAGTTTTGATCACAAACTCTATCCTTGCAGTTCTATGCCTCGTGCAGAAGACCATGTACTCTAATTGGGATAGCATACATTCAATCTTTTTAACGCACACTGGGCCTTAAAATTAGTCAAAATTTAATAGCTACAGTGTTGATTTGGTAACATATTAAATCGCAGGCCACGCACAAGACTGGTGTAGAACAGCGTGGTCGGACTCGTAGCCATACCTGGTGACGTCAACTCACATTGGGAAACTACGTTTCATCAACTCATTCTGCACTATTCAAGATCCTTCGTCAACTCACCATGGAGAGTCGATGACTATCCTGTGGATTGCAAATGTCGTATGAGTGCCCAGACTGCCCATCCTCTCCCACATCCTACCATTTTAACTCTGTTCATGTGGGAACAAAAATCGAAGTATGGTGGTGGCCATGCCTCATAAAAATCCCACTAGAATAGTTTAATTCGACATCAGACATCAGACTAATCTGGTGGTATTTCCCATCTATCGGCTAACTATCGGTTAATTCTATCGGCGTCTGACAATAATCCGAAGGGATTTCCCACCCAGAATAGCCTATCGGCTAATTATATCCATGTAGTTGCAGGGAGTGCTTTCTTTTGATTTAGTTTAGATTTCACCTTTAGATTTTAATTTTAGTTTTTGCTTTTAGCTTTTTTTTCATGTAGATTGGTCTTTTCTAGCTTTAAATGAGATTATATTTTTATAATGAGATTATATTTTTATTTAGTTAGATTAGATATTTTTATTTTAGATTTTCTAATTTAATTTAGATTTAAATTCTTATTTTAGATTTAAGTTTTAAAAAAAAAATTAATTTAGATATAAATTTTCATAATTTAGATTTTAGATTGGGATTTAATTAAATTTAGTTTAGATTTATTTTTGTTTTTATTTAATCTAGTTTATATTTTAATGTTAGATTTTAAATTCAGATTTTAAATTTTGTTTTTTAATTTAAACTTTTATTTTAGATCTTTAATTTAGTATTTAGATTTAACATAAATTAATTTTTAACTAGTTTTTATTTAATTTTAGATATTTAAATAGATTCTAATTTAATTTAGATTTTAATTAGATTTTTAAATTAGATTGTAAATAGATTTTACATTTTACTTAGATTTTTAGACTTAATCAGATTTAGATTCTTAATTATCTTTTTAGTTAGATTAGCTTTTAATTAGTTTTAGATTAGAATTTTTTATTAAATTAGATTTTAGTTTTTCTATTTTTTTAAACTCTAGATTAATTAGAACTTAGATTAATTAGATTGGATTTTGTCTATTATATTTAATTGGTTAGATTAATGTCATCTTGCTTCCTAGTTTAATTTTGATTTTTGTGATTAATCTAAGACTTTTTTTATAGGTTCAGGTGATCAAGATTTGTACATGTCAAACTCTCACTTGTCAAAGATTGGAGGCCAAAACTACTAATGGTGCTTTGCAGGGCTCTGGCTTTACTTTGCTTTTATCTTGCGTGTCTTTTTCAAATAGAATTCTTAGTGGGCCTAAAAATAACTTGAGTGCTTGAGTTGGAATCATAAGCGGTATTAAAATTTACTAGTGCTTGCATTGTCTTGTGGTTTGAATTTTGTTTCTAGGTGCATATGCGCTTCTCTCATGCCATTTGGTGATCTTTAGACTCATAAACACCTTTAGACATTTTGTACAACCACCCACACATTTTGATTTTGGAATTAAAATGAACATTATGCGAGTTTGAGGCAAAGGTGTTTGTGTATGCACTCCCCTTGCACTTTGTGCGATCTTGGGTGATCAAAAAAAACATCTTTGTATTGTATTTGTTACCTTTAGAGGGGCTGCCTCGAAAGAGGGAACGACTCCAACTGATTTTTCACTCAGGCCGGTATATAAAAAGATAAGACTAAACTGTCAAGTCCTCATGGTATGTAGGCCTTAGTTGTGTAGTGTCATTCAAAATAAGGTACCGACCTTTTTCTTTTAAAGGTATAAGAGCCCCTAGTAGTGTGATTAAAGCCTTAAGTGGCTTGTTGGATGCTCGTGAGGTGCCATGTCCCTGAGTATTCACTAGAACCCTCTTGTTTTTAGAAGCCTCACCTTTCGATGATTCCTTGGTATAGTGTTGGGTACAGTATCATGCCTAAAGATACTCACTACTGACTCCCTTGAGTAGAGATAGCAAATTCATCTTTGGGGAATTCAAAGTTGGTGAGCCCGAGAAGTGAGTGCACTGTAAGGGGGAGCTCATACCACCAAACTTCTAAGCTATCCGCTCTCGAGAAGGAGAGGTGTTTAGCACTAATCGAAGGTATTTCGGTGAGCTATACCAAGTATACAATCCCTTTCCAATTAGGTTTTGAAAGTATTTTCAAAGTGTTTGTCAAGATCAAACTCAAAAAAAAGAAAAATATTCTATCTGCTTGTGTTTTATGTGTGTGTCTTTCAAACAAACAAATAAACAAACCTTACACTTAAAAATTGCAACACTTCACAATATTACACCATGCAACAGTTTCAAACCAATAAGTCAAAATTTGGTCAAACTCTTGCCAAAATTAGGTCAAACTCTTGAGATCCATTTTTGGATGAACTTCTTGTTGTGATTCCTATTTAAAACCAAAAAATTGCTCAATTCACCTCACATATCATTTTAGTTATTAGGTCCCCATTTTAGGTACCTTAGCGCCCTCATTACTTGCATACAACATCACATTAGGTTACCTTTTTCAAACTTTTAGGCTTGACACCTTGTGGATTTTAGGATAGAAAAACTATCTCTCCCTTGGCATGAATCATTGCTTCACCAAAATATTGTCACTTGACCAACTCACTTTCAATTTGGTCCTTTGTCATTTTGGTGATAATTTCCTAATCACAATTCTAGTTGGGAAACTCACCTTGTCACTCTTTTCACTTGTCTTATAAAAAGGGAACTTGACAATCCTAGTTGAAACATTGGTTTACCCTTGGATAGTTAGTGATCATATTCTTCAATTTTTCAAAAGTGTTTAAGCCCTCAAGTTCACTATAGGTATCCATCACCTCTTAATCATTTGAATCCTTCATATCACAATGTTTTAGACCTAAAAGAGCATTATCCTTCATTTTATACTTCATAACATCAAACATTACCATTATCACTTTTAGTCTTGTTGCATACACTAGACATCTTTCATCCTTAAAATACCAAAAATACCAAAAATAGTTGCATTACATTTAGGCATACATTATTTCAAAAATACCAAAAACATAGTCTTAATCTCATACCATTTGAATTTTCCACCTTCATTTTGAGCAAGCCTTATATGGTTGAAACTAGATTGCAAAAGAAACATCGAGAAATGGACCTCTTTCATGATGATAAGGACCTTTACAACTACACAAGCACCCTCAACTATGACAATACCACTGATGATCCTCACAACAATATCCACCTTGAAAGTCATGAAAATGTCAGCTTGGGGTGTACATCTTATCAACAACCAAAGACACACAATCCTTTTGAACAATTCCTTGTTAGAGACAAAGACGAAAATGTGTTCATAGAAGAAGTAGTGGCTGCCACACAAAATCCCGAAGTAGCCTCTCTTGTGGATGAAATTTTCATGTTGGACCCTAAACGATATTTAGCCAAACTATTACATGAAGGAGTTAAACTAACTCAAGGATTTAATGTCAATACCTTATGCACAAAAACACCACCCAAATAAAACACACAAACAAGCCAAGGACAATTGACACAACTCACAATTTCCATACCCATTGGAACCACAAGCCCAAATACCACAACTACCAGCACTTCATCCATCTTTGCGACACAATCTATGTCACACCCCATGACACAAACCACCTCACAACCATTATTCACAACACAACCCTTTGGTTCAACATTTACTCCCTTTAGTTCATCATCTCAAGCCATAGGGGCATCCACATCTAACATCCTTGGTAGACCTAAGGAAAGGCAGGTTCTCATCCACGAATCTCAACCAAAAACAAATACCATGTCACAAGGTCCTCATATCAATACAAAAACCTTGCAAGGACAAACCATGAACACTCCACATAGTCAAAATGCAAACACGCCACATGGTTATAATCCTTTTCAACTAGGGCAAGGATCAAAAACAACACAACCTCTCAACATATCATATGGCTACACACACGGATCCTTTTTTGGAAACCAAAATATACACCGACAAACCACCCAACCAATGCAACATATCTCAACTATTTCTCACATCTCAATCTACACATCACACATTCATACTCATGGACACAATCAAAATCCACCACATATGCACAAAATTACAAACCAAAACATATCATCTCAACACAACATGGCTCCACACAACACAAATATGGGACCTCATAACAATGTTGCCCACAATCCCATAATAGATGCATTGACTGCCCAATTGGCTTCCCTTCAAAAGCAAGTGGAAGGGATGCAAGTGTCAAACAAGAAGACGTACTCATCACATGACCTACATCCTTATCCATATGACACTAGAGCATATACATGCCTCCTTTCCCTCCTGGGTATGTCATCCCTACTTTCACTAAGTACAAGGGAATGAGCAATCCTATTGAACACATATGAGAATTCACCACTACTTGCATGGATGTCACATACAATCACTCCTACCTTTTGAGAATCTTCCCTAGAATTCTTATGGGTCCCGCACTTGAATGGTTTGCACTAATACCTAAAGGGTCTATAAAGTCATGGGATGACCTTGCCAATAAATTCATGGAGAATTATGCTTATAATGTATTGAAAATGATGTCATAATTTCTACCTTATTGCACTTGACATAAGATGAAGGAGAATCCTTTATTAATTTCAATCAACGATGGTGCAGTATGGCGAGTCAATGTCTTGTCGAGATTCCTAGAAAAAAAAAAAGTGGACATGTTCGTAGAAAACCTCAAGTCAAAGTCGAAACACCCTTTACAAGTACATTGTTGTGCCACATTTTCAGATTTAGCTGAGAAAGGCATGACACTTGAAAAGTTCCTAATCGCACAAGGTGACCTTACACATGGAAACAAAAATAACCACAACCATCAGACCTCTAACGACAATAAATTTTTGGTCCTGCAATAAGAATGTAACACATGATGGAGTCATAGACACAAAATTTGTAAATAAAACAAGTCCCATATTGACTCTCAAAGCACCCAATGCAAATAAAAATACACCATATATGTCCAACCAAGTAGCTAACGTGGTCCAAAATACTCAAGGATGAGGACCCCCAATACAACCAAGGCCATACCCACGAAGAAAATACACTCCTCTACCAAAACCAATTGAATTTGTCTTGAAGAAGCTAGTATAATCACATGTCATACAACTTCAAGAACCTAAACCATACAACCTAGGATAGTTCAAACCATCTTGGTCGGATGACAACACCTTTTGTGACTACCACCGCATCAAAGGACACAAGCCTCATCATGTCATCAATTGAAGAACATAATTCAAGATCTAATTAAAAATGGTACCATAAAGGTCGAAGGATGACAATAAACTTCCAATAAAGACCATACAATCTTCAAAAATCCATTACAAGACCATGGTTTAGGAAATCCCTCCACCTCAGGTCGACAGACAAACAATCAGACCAATTATACCATGAATTCCTGTGATTATTCACAAATAATTGATCACCTCCATGCTACTGATAACTATGTGAACACCATTACCATTAAAAATATTCCTGAATGCGCTATCACTACCTATCGGGCTAAGATTACCTTATCTAGTCCTTCCTCAAAGTAGTCACAATATAAAGCCCAATATAATCGTGTTGACCAATTAGGCAAGACACCTGCACATATCTCTATCCTCGAGCTGTTATGCCTATCACCTAAACACAAAGCTATCCTCGATAAGACTTTGAAAGAAACCTCTATTCCTACCGACTTGGATGTCAACCGATTTGAAGCCATGGTTGGACACTTGGCCAATTCAATCCATGTCTCCTTTTCTGACAAAGACTAATCTACAAAAAAGTCTAGCCATAATTACCCATTGCACCTTGAAATATTTGTCCATCAGAACAAGGTCAAAGGAGTCTTGGTAGATGACGGAGCTGGACTAAACATTTGTTGGGGAAGGAACAAGTCAACTTAGAATGAAACATCCAAGAAAAAAAGTGGCTTTGGTGATTTTAATTTCTTCAAACCACCTCAAAGAGACAAACCACTATGCCATAAAGAGGAAATAGGCACAATTGTTTCCCCCATTAATCCTTCTAAGAAAAGTACATGTAGACTAAGCCAGATTCAACACCATGTATAGATTCAAAACCATAGAATCAATAAGCATGAAAGAAAAAATTATGAATGCATAGATATACATGGGGAAAACCTTTTCAGGTAAAAAACCCCACCCTCCAAAAGATCTAGCCATTGTATTATTCAACAACAAATAGAGTTACAATACAATCTCAAGCTCATGGCCTTTACAAGAGTTACATCTTATTCATTTGGAGAATATAGGCAACAACATAGATCTGAAACCTTGCACTATTACAATGTCCTCACACGACATATAGTGAAGATTCATTTCATCTCACCAGTTCACTCTCTCAGCCAGCCTAGCCTAACGGCCACCATAGGTTCACATCTTCTCAGTTCTGTGTGTCTCATTGTTCACAATTACAACACTCTTTGCATATTGTTCGAACACACACAAACTCTGATCACTGACTGATCTCACCGATCATCCGATCACCAATCGTTCAATCTTTGAACCCCAGATCTACCAACCTTTGTCATCCTTTTCAACCAACAACCATCAGGGTGGGCGGGTGCATGGAAATGGGTAGCGATTCCATGGACACCCTTAAAAAAAAAAAGTTTTTGGACATAATGCGAGTGCATTATAACGTGCTCACGTTATGTCATCAGTTAAACCTAGGCAAGGTCCCAGTGGATAAAAAACAACAAAGCAATAATGTGAGCGCGTTATAACGCACTCATGTTATCGACTGTTAAAAGCAAAAAAAGAAATGCAAATCTCTCATTTGCATTTCGACTAGTTTTTTTGTGCACCCGCGGCCAAAAACACCAAAATAGCTTGCTCATGTTCGAGGAGAGGAATTTCTTCACCAAGGATCCGAATTTCTTCACAACGATGGTGCGACAATGAGGAGCTATAAGAGGTAAGGATTCTATGCTTTTTATTTTGAATTTGTTAGTTTTAGGCTGAATTTGATATCTATTTGTTTGAAATTTTAGGAGATGCAAATCAACCTGCAAACCCTCAAAATCCTCAACAGGAGGACCAACCAAATCCTCAAGATCAAAATCAACCACAAAATCAACCTCCTCCACCAATGACTCAACCCCCTCTTGGCACTCAACAAAATTTAATGAGTGAAATGGAAAACAACAAAAAATAAATTGAGGATTTGATCAATAGGTTGAGTGATCCAAATGGCTCAACCATAGAAAGAATCACCCTATCAAATTCCTTGAAAAATATTTTAACAAACGTAGATTCAATTAGCAAACAAATAACTAGATGGGAAGATAGGAGGCAAGCGGCTAGGGAGTATTATACAAATAAACTATCATACAAGGATGTGAAAGATTTAAAAATAACAAAAGGTGATTTGTGCTCATTATTCATCGACCCATGCACAAATCAAAATCTTACCCTGAATGCAAAGAGGTTTCCTATCCATTGGTGCAACCACCAACAAATGAAGTAGCAATTTTATGATAGGTGGTACACGGTCTTCGATTAGCCACCATGCAACAATTGCGAGGTCCCATAATATTTCCTTAGGAAACTATACAATGAGTTCATATTGAACAAAATCCCAAATTATTTTGATATGAGGGATTTCCAGGGGAGAGGTGGGGGATCAGCTCAGGATAGACCTGGTGCATAGCCGAATCCTACGCGGCAAGGTAGACGAGCTCTCGCTAGGCCGCCTCATGAGCACATTGTTATGCCTTCCATCGTGAAGGAAAGTGTTGATGTAGAGACATTGCAGGCAATCAACACTTTGACCCAGAGTGTCATCCATCATACTAGCCCTATTCCACAGTGCCATCCAAGGGAGTCTTCTAGTGGTGGTCTTCGAACACATGTGTGTCAATCTTGTGGGGCTACTTGTTCACATGACCCCACCGACCCTCAGGAGACTGGTATGCAGGATCCATCTGCAGCTATGGGGATGGAGAGGGCAACTGACATTTTGCATGAGGCATATGGTATTGATAGTCAGGTAAAAGTTATTGCATGTGTTCATTGAATTTAATTTATTAAATTTTGATTTTGAAATGCAAGATTAACTAAAAATGTTTTATGATTTTAATAAAATTGTAGGGTCATAGTGTTGAGACTGGATACACCGGCCCCCCACCAACCTATTTTTGCAGTACACCTATCGCTAGGGTATGTAACTAGTAAACAATTATAAGTTTATTGCATATTAATGGAATTGTTTTATGAATGGTAATTTAATATGCAATTTTGGATGTTGAACAGACTAATATTGGAGGTTTTGATGGAACACTTCCTAGTGGTGGTGGATTTACTCAAACCTTCATGCAGGTAATAGAATAAAGAGTTTAACTAATGAATCAAGTACTTAATAGATTTGTGTAGTTTATACATGCACATCATTGATTACATTGAATAATTTTTTGTTTTATTTTCAGTTGTTGCGAGACGATACACCTCTGAATGTGACGAGGGCAATAAATATTGGTGTGACATCTGCTATACAATCCTCGATGGCTCTGATAGAAGAGGTATGAGGAAAATTAGTAAATTTTAATTTACATTTGTTGTTATAGATGTTAGTTAGTTAGAAATCAGACCATTATTGATTCACGTAGTTTTTGTCTATTTGTATGGTTTATACAGGGCTTGGGCATGCCTGAGCATGGGCGTGAGGATATTTCCCTCGTGGAGAGAGATTGTGAGATGGCTGTAAGTGATTATTTTGTCAAATATATCATTTTTTATAATGTAATCTCTATATATTCATGTCTTTACTTCTTATTGTAACAGTTAAAACTTCACCATGAACTAAACCCTAGGAGGAGTAGCAGGAGCACTCCACGAGTGCAACAAAAATGAGTGATAGACCTATCACCATCTGAGCGAAAAGGAAAGGGGAAGATTTTATTTCTTGGGCATGGAGAGCAATGACTTTTGATTCCATAGTCTTTTATTGTATGCCTGCATGGTAGTTTTGTACATATTTTTTATTGGACATATTTGACATTGTATGCCTAGATGGCATTCTCATAAGCCTATATGGCTATTTTGTACATATATTTCATACTTGTATCGATATATATTTATGTATGCCTACATGGCTACATGGCTATTTGGTTAATACAAATATCTTTTTTCGATGCTTGTCCATATTTGCATTCTAAATTGATGGTTCAATAGATATGAGTTACATATATTCAAGTGTATACTTTACAACTTACATGTATACTTTGTGACTTACGTGCATTTGAGTGTATACTTTGTGGTTTACATGTTTTCATGCATATACTTTATTTTAATTTGTGTATACTATGTATTCGTGTGTATACTTTTTGAGGCTTACATGTTTATGAGTACTTGTAGTTCCCTTATTGACATGTACATGTTTGACTTATTCACGTGTATAATTATTAATTGGTTAGCCATAGCATTGATCTATGTCATCCTCAATGCATGATCCTTGAGATGGAGTAAGTACACCCTTAAGGTCAAAAGGAGTTTCACATGCATTCTTTGTAGGCTCATTTTCGTAGTGAAACCAAAGACCTCTTGCATCATTGAAACGAAAAACATATTCCTTTATAGCAGGTCTGAAGCCATTATCATTCTCCATTAATTCTTCATGTATCCACTCCCCATTAATGGTTGTCTCATGACCTTCATGAAACCAAGCACTTATCTCATTTGTGATAGAATATATGTATGAAGATTTATCTTCCTCCTTATGAACCATCATTATCATGAGAGATGGGTTCTTGTGAACCACTACTGATGAATCATGGGTCAATGAGTTTGACTTGTAAAACTACATGATTGAATCCTGATAGCAATATCACAATATTTATATATCTAAATACTGCCATTGAATCCTGAATGCTGCCATCTTACCGACACAAGATTCTGGAAGATGCTTCCCACCCTTCTCTTAGTGGTTGCTCTCATTGCACCTTCTACCTAGCTTCATCTTGGTGTAGAAAATACGAAGACCCCAACTTGAGATCTTCACACACGCAAGAACAACTGCATCCTTCTTGCAGCTTGGATGGATCAACTTGCAACCAAGAACCCACGCTACTTCCTGGTGTAGATTGCCTTCTACACACTCAGAACCTTCTGCCTCTGATACCATTCTGATGCAGAGGAAACAACACAAGATAGTGGCTCATCCACCCTTCTCACTCCTTAACCTACTGATCACTACTGATCACTACTGATCAAGACATGTTCTTAAGCCTCTAACTCTATCCGCCACCTTTCCGCTGTTCAAAGCTCGAGTCACACATTACTCAAACACAATGGTCAAGTGATGTAATGGTTTCTTTGAAAACCGTTATACATTTAAAACCATACAAGAATTTCACACTCGGTTATATTACGTATATTCCCTGCCAACTAAAACTGTTTTTCCCATTCCATTCGAGATTTTCATAAAGAAACCTGAAAACAAGACATCCATGACATTCAAAACAATAGCGAATCCTTCAAAACTAATCTACATTCACAATTTGCAAAACAATAAACTAGGAAAGATAGAGAGAACGACACGATAGGAAATGGAAACTCCTCTTTAATGAATTCCAGATATTAAGACTTCAAAAACATACATGCTTTAAATGGTTCTTTGGCTGAAGGCCAGAGAGCCCGATTTCTTCTCCCTCTTGTTTACTCTCTTTTTTGTTTTCCCATAGTTGCACTCCCTATTTCCTCTATCTCCCTGTATTCGGTTACATGTTGTCTCTTTATAGAGATTCTAGGGTAGTTAGACAAATTGTTCATCTACCTGATATTCCCATTCAGTTACAACTGTCATTTAATCCTTTTGATGAATATATCATTGCAATTTTAAACACTTAACCATTTCTTAACATGGTCCCACGAAATTCTAAATGACTAAAACATTACAAAATTATGAAGCTTGTCATAGATTTCAAGAGTCGAGGTGTCCCCACTCTAGTATCCTATTTGTCCCTTTGTTGATTTATCTCCTCACTGATCCATCTTATTGCATTCTTTCACCTTTTACCCATCGCTTTCTTGAAAAACTCAATTTTAGGCCTTGTAGCCTTCTGCCTCAATTTGGCCTCCTAGAACCCGTTTTCTTGACTTTTCTCACAATCAGTATTAACAACCCCCAAATGTTTTTGTAAATTCTTTCTTTTGATCATCAAGGCTCCAATATTTACCAGGCCTTAGGTCCTAAAAATTTTCAACATATGATTGTCCTCAAACCCCCTATTTTCAAGTGTTCCTATGGTTTTTGGCTCTTTTTCCTTCTTTGAGGGCTTCAACGACCTCCTCAGCTCTCCTCCTGGCACACACATGACTGAGATACATGTGCCTACACTTCAATACTCTTTATTGGCACAAACCAATCCATTTAGCAACTCTCCTTGCTGCTGTCCTCTCCAAGCTACTAGCCAGAATGAACTTGCACTCGCCTAGTGCTTGATGATTTCATTAGCCTCCCTGCAAAACAAGACCCCAAAACCTATATGTACACTATTTACATAGTCCCCAACTTGATTCCAAGTGGCCATGAGAGGAAAGCCAGGGGAAGTCAAGTGGGACTCATTATTCACAAAATTGGCCTGAATCGGCAATGAGACCAAGAAAACCAAAAACTTGCAGAAAGATAACCAGTCGGTCTAGATGACTAATCTAATGCTACACAAGGTAAGTAAGTGACACAAATGGAAGAATCAAATCATTAGATAAGTCCTTTCAATCCATTCTTGACTGGATGAAGGCTCAAACACAGAAATTCAATGAAAACTTGCTCTCTTCTAATCACAAAAATGTACTCTCCAAGTCTCAATTCGTGAAAAAAATCCTCCAACCCAGGTATTAGGGTTTTTCTGACCTTATATACCTTTCTCCCATGTTCTAGGACCCTTCGGTCAGGCTTAGAGCATCATTAATTTCATTTTCCAACTTTTAGGACAAATAGCCAAGGCAACATTACTCAAAATGCTCATAGCGTCCAAGACTTACCCAAACCGCAAGCCCCTAATAAACCTATTTCCAATTCACTCATCAAAAACACTCTTGGGACTTTATATCATATTCCTTATTCCCTCTTTCATCCTAATCTAATAGTAGCCACTTTTCAAATCAATCTTGGAGTAGTACCTAGCACCCCCCTAAACAGTCCATTAAGTCTTCTATCCTAGGAATAGGAAACCTATATCTAATGGTTATCCTATTTATGGCCCTAGAATCAGTATGCATTCTCCACTTATCTCCCTTCTTAGGTGCCAACACCACTGGAACAACACATGGGCTTATGCTTTTCGTGATCAACCCTTGGTCCAAAAGTTCTTGAACTTGCCTTGCTATCTCCTTGTTCTACTCCTGTGTCATTTTGTATGCAGCCTTGTTAGGAAATGTTGCTCTTGGTACAAAGTCAATTTGATGAATGATTACCCTCTTAGGTGGTAGTGTAGTTGGTGTGCCTTCACAAATGATATCCTTGAACTAATCCAACAGTTGCTTCACCTCTGCTGTCATAGGTACCCGACTAGGTGACTCCTCCTCCTTTGGCTTCAACATGATTGCGTAGACAACTCCTTCTTCCTCCTTCATGTCTCTTAGGAATTCCTTTCCACTCACCAAAAGTACACTGGATTCTGCCTTTTCCACTATCCCTCTTGGGGAAAAAACTTCATGGTTAAGTGCTTGAGCTGGAGTATACTAGAATGTGTGACCTCCCGGGAAGGCCTAGTGCCTCACCTCTATGAGCATCACTTAGATGCAATGATTGCTAAGTGGGCCATTCAATATCATTTCAAATTTGTTTCTTTAAACAACTTACAAATTTGCAACTTAAGACTCCTCCAACCTAAGGGATCGATTCGGTGGAACATAGCTCAGAGCGATTCCACATGTTTCAGTGCAAAAGAGGACCATGCCTAGTGTAAACATACCTATTTGGACGTGTTGGAACAGTCCGCTTGGTCACCCAAGTTGCAGAACGAAAGTTGCACCACTCTGCAACTTTGCACTACTTACATTTGATGCTTTTTCCATCAAGTTAAAATCCACCACCACTGGAAAACCACTCCGAGATAGCCAAAACCGAGAGAGCTTTTTGTAGACAGGCTCAATGCAATCCTATAGGATTAGACGAGAAGTTTCTAAGCATCACGGTCTCCAAGTAATAGCATGTTGAAGTTTGTAGCTATTTTGCACTTTGGACCCTTAAGGGATCGATCTGGTGGAACATAGCTCGGAGCTATTCCACATGTTTCGGTATGAAAGAGAATCATGCCTACCATAAACATACCTATTTGGACGTGTTGGAACAGTCTGCTTGCTCACACGAGTTGCAGAGCGAAAGTTGCACCACTTTACAACTTTGCCCAACTTGAATTTGACACATTTTCCATCAAGTGAAAATCCGCCGCCACAAGAAAACCACTCCAAGATAGCCAAAATCAAGAGAGGTTTTTCTAGAGGGGTCCAATGCCTTTCTGTAGGATTAGACGAGAAGTTTCTAAGCATCAGGGTATTCAAGTAATAGCATGCTAAAGTTTGCAGCTATTTTGCACTTTGGACCCTTAAGGATCGATCTAGTGGAACATAGCTCAGAGTGATTCCACGTGTTTCGGTGCAAAAGAGGACCATGCCTACCATAAACATACCTATTCAGATGTGTTGGAACAGTCTGCTTGCTCACACGAGTTGTAGAGCAAAAGTTGCACCACTTTGCAACTTTGCACAACTTGAATTTGACATGTTTTCCATCAAGTGAAAATCCACCGCCACAAGAAAACCACTCCAAGATAGCCAAAATCGAGAGAGGTTTTTCTAAAGGGGTCCAACGCCTTTCTGTAGGATCAAATGAGAAGTTTCTAAGCATCATGGTATCCAAGTAATAACATGCTAAAGTTTGCAGCTATTTTGCACTTTGGACCCTTAAGGGATCGATCCAGTGGAACATAGCTCGGAGTGATTCCACGTGTTTCGGTGCGAAAAAGGACCATGCCTACCATAAAAATACCTATTTGAATGTGTTGGAATAGTTCACTTGCTCACACAAGTTGCAGAGTGAAAGTTGCACCACTTCGCAACTTTGCACACCTTGTATTTGACACATTTTCCATCAAGTGAAAATCCACTGCCACGAGAAGACCACTCCAAAATAGCCAAAATCGAGAGAGGTTTTTCTAGAGAGGTCCAACACCTTTCTATAGGATTAGACGAGAAGTTTCTAAGCATCACAGTATCCAAGTAATAGCATACTGAAGTTTGCAGCTATTTTGCACTTTGGACCCTTAAGGGATCGATCCAGTGGAACATAGCTCGGAGCGATTCCACATGTTTCGGTGTGAAAGAGGACCATGCCTACCATAAAAATACCTATTCAGAAATGTTGGAATAGTCTGCTTGCTCACACAAGTTGCAGAGCGAAAGTTGCACCACTTTGCAACATTGCATAGCTTGAATTTGACACGTTTTCCATCAAGTGAAAATCCGCCACCACGAGAAAACCACTCCAAGATAGCCAAAATCGAGAGAGGTTTTTCTAGAGAGGTCCAATTCCTTTCTATAGGATCAGACAAGAATTTTCTAAACATCACGGTATCCAAGTAATAGCATGCTGAAGTTTGCAGCTATTTTGCACTTTGGACCCTTAAGGGATCGATCCGGTGGAACATAGCTCGGAGTGATTCCATGTGTTTCGGTGCAAAAGAGGACCATTCCTACCATAAACATACCTATTCAGATGTGTTGGAACAGTCTGCTTGCTCACACGAGTTGCAGAGCGAAAGTTGCACCACTTTGCAACTTTGCACAGCTTGAATTTTACACGTTTTCCATCAAGTGAAAATCCACCGCCACGAGAAAAACACTTGAAGATAGCCAAAATCGAGAGAGGTTTTTCTAGAGGGGTCCAATTCCTTTCTATAGGATTAGATGAGAAGTTTCTAAGCATCACGGTATCCAACTAATAGCATACTGAAGTTTGCAGCTATTTTGCACTTTGGACCCTTAAGGATCGATCCGGTGGAACATAGCTCAGAGTGATTCCACGTGTTTCGGTGTGAAAGAGGACCATGCCTAACATAAACATACCTATTCAGACATGTTGGAACAGTCCTCTTGCTCACACGAGTTGCAGAGCGAAAGTTGCACCACTTTGCAACTTTGCACAGCTTGAATTTGACACGTTTTCCATCAAGTGAAAATCCGCCGCCACGAGAAAACCACTCCAAGATAGCAAAAATCGAGAGAGGTTTTTCTAGAGGGGTCCAATTCCTTTCTATAAGATCAGATGAGAAGTTTTTAAGCATCACGGTATCCAAGTAATAACATGTTGGAGTTTGCAGCTATTTTGCACTTTGGACCCTTATGGGATCGATCCGATGGAACATAGCTCGGAGCGATTCCATGTGTTTCAGTGTGAAAGAGGACCATGCCTATCGTAAAAATACCTATTTGGACGTGTTGCAATAGTTCGCTCTTGCTCACACAAGTTGCAGAGCGAAAGTTGCACCACTTTGCAACTTTGCACAGCTTGAATTTGACACGTTTTCCATCACTTGAAAATCTACTGCCACGAGAAAACCACTGCAAGATAGCCAAAATCGAGAGATTTTTTTCTAGAGGGGTCCAACGCCTTTCTATAGGATTAGATGAGAATATTCTAAGTATCACGGTATCCAAGTAATAGCATGCTGAAGTTTGTAGTTATTTTGCACTTTGGACCCTTAAGGGATCGATCCGGTGGAACATAGCTCGGAGAGATTCCATGTGTTTCAGTGCGAAACAGGACCATGCCTACCATAAACATATCTATGAGGATGTGTTGGAACAGTCCGCTTGCTCACAGGAGTTGCAAAAAAATGTGTACAAATTGTTTACATGACCTTTATATGACCTTTTTCACATTGTTTACATTTCAAAATTCAAAGTTTGCAAATTTTCTTACTCAAGGCATTTACAGAACAAGGTGCTACTACACCAAACATAAAATTCAACCTTACAATATTTGAATATATCTCATTATGTAATTAAATCTTATTACAATGCCTTTGGCACTTCATTCTCTCAGATCTTTTACAATGTCACTTATACATTCAAGATTCTTTTTAAATGTCTACATCATAGGTGCTCATCATGAGGTTAACATCAAATGAGTAACTTGAGATTCCCTCGCTAAGCTTCACATGATCTCTTATAATGGCTTGAAATCAAAATTGAGATTTGTCAAAAGCATCAAAATAAGTATGTTGCATTTGCTTTTTTGGCTAAGATTTTTGATAATGGCTCTTAAATCAGCATTTTATGCAATGAAAGATCAATCAACCCTTAGTAGTTTACTTACAAATACAAAAAGTAAAAGAGAAAAAGAAAGAGCATCCAAAATGAAAATGAAATAAAAATAGATAGAAGGCACTTACAGATGTTGCATGCAGGCATCAAAATAAGGATGTTGCATTGCTTTTCTGGTTGACATTCTCTTCGATGGCTCATATATCAGCATTTTTTGCAAGGGGACACCAATCCTTCTAAAAGAAGATGATAGCATTGGCATCAAAAAAATTAATGTGCATACAAGTATAAATTAATAAGAACCAATGTGCATATACTTACAAATTAATCCAATGAACCATTCAGGTCTGCTCTACTCTTTATTGTGTCAAGTATTACCTCATGGTCAGACTCACGGACCTTCCATAACGTCTTGTTCAAAGGTCTATCCCCATAATTGGTCAAATGAACATTGGATGCCATGACAAGGTTCGAGTAATGAAGAATCTTACGATGCATGTCAAAGTCCTGAAATAGCCAATGTTTAACACTTGAATGTGAGTACCTTCTAAGCCATGTTCCAGTAACCACAACTGAGCCTGTAGGGTATTCGATGTTTTCTCCATCTATAACTGGGGCCTCCAATTCCTTTCTGGTCTCAACACAATGACATAAGTAATAGTCTGTTCCCTCTTCATTGTCTTCATCTGCAATAACTACATAAACATGCCCTGCATTGATATGTGCAAAAAATCTCTTGAAATTTGTAAACATTACGAATACAGTACAAAGTAAGATCTAACGATATGGAATTTCAACAACTAAGAAAGTAGATATATCACCTCGTTGAACTAGATCTGATATGTGGTCAAAATCAACCAATGATTCTATCTGTGTCAATTCTAATGCCATCGGAGGGTGATACATGTGAAGTGGGCTAAGATAACTTGTGAACCATTTGTCAACCCACTCCCCTGACTCGCAATCATTCCAGTCTTGCATTGTACATGAAGAACAAAAGCATGCCATCTTTCGTGTATCGATACTCCATGAACCTGTATTTGAGCTAAGGAAAGAGTGTACCTCACTCGATCCTATTAGTGTACAACAATCTTCATATGGTGCAATGTTAGTATCATCCATCAACCAAAAAAATCTATGAACTGAAGACGTACCTTCATTATCTAGACCCATCAAAATATTACACCACTCGACGATTGATTTTGCATCTATTAACTTTGCACTGTCTTTATACTTTAACTCTTCCCGTGCTAATGATCTTTTCACACATGCTCCTGTACCATCATGCTCCCCCTTTTCATGTCTAGCCTCACAAAAGTTCCACATATGTTGAACACTTGTAATGACATGCATCCTGCACAACCAGTAGAACATGCACGAGTTCTTGAACTATGTTGCACAGTTATCAGACCATATTATATGTTGATCATATTCTATGCCCCTCTGAGCCAAACCACTGTAGAACATCTGGAAGCAACCTTGCACGAACTCTGGAGAATGTGTGTGATCATCACTAATGTAAAAGTGGCACTCCCTCAATACCTTCCTTTGCTCATCTGTACTATCAGATGCATGAATGAATGCTATGTGCAAAAATATCGAAACTTGTGTAGAGTTGTAATACTGTGACTACACCTCATGTTGTAGTTTTAGAGTGTAGTTCTCTGCAAAGTCAACCATAGATACTATGCTTCCAACTAGAAAGGTGTCCTTGCATAGCTTGAACTATGTGTCCAACCATTGGGCTCTATGGGTATCCATTGCATACTCAGACAGTATACTGTCACGAAATGTGGTCATAAATTTGTACACTAGAATCTTCTCAATAACCAAATCACACCTTTTTGCTTGAGACCCATCTTTTGTAGCATATGACACTATTTTATACTTCCTGAACTCTACTAGTTTTTGTCCCACCTCATCTGTGCTTTCCATATGTTGACATACTGGCATACATTGGAAGCCACCGGAATGCTTGCATGAACCATCCAAGCATGTTGTCCTATAGAATATCTGGCCATCCTCTATTTGACATAAATTTTTTGATAAGAACTCTCTTGAAGATTTTGGTGGGGCTTCTATGCCACAATCCTGCAAAACATCATTAGTATGCAAATCTAAACATATAGAATGATAAACATCATAATGGTTAGAAAATTCAATATGTAGTCTACAACAAAAAGTAGTGCATGTGTGATTTATCTTGACATAAAAAGGTTTAAGTAGTTCAAAATATCTTTGAGAAATACTAATTTGAGGATAATCATTTTCAAATTTCTAAAAGAATTGGGTTTGAGTCATATCCAAAAAATGCTTTGGATGTGGCTCATGATTCTGACTACCGATTCTCCTTCTTACCACATCCCTTTGATTTGGAGATGGCCTTGTGTTATTCTTCCAATACTCTTCAATTAGTGTTCTCAAGGCTTCAACAACTTCTTTATCTTTTTGTGACAGTCTCCCCGAGAATGCCCATAATTCATTTGTATAATTGCCCTCAATTCTTTGCTACCTTTGAATGGCTCTTGATAAAGTTTTTCTACTAATTCCTATTTTTTCACTAGTCTTTCTAATTAGGCGAGCTCTCTTTGTTTGACAACTTACCAAAGTCGATGTAATGAAACATCGGGTGACATTACTATCCTTTGAGTGTGATGTCTTACCCACACTCTCATAAGCATCCATTAGATTCTTCACAATAGTGTCTTCACTCGATGCATTCGATGTTCTCAACCCAAGAGTCTTCATGATGTTCCTATACTTTACACCCCGCATCAATTCAACAAATAGTTGACATCTTGCAGTTTCATTTAGCCTTTCAAAGAATCGTTCCCAAATCTTATCAGCATATCTTCTACAAGTGCATGTTGAAATCTTACCTTCCATGTGCTGCAAAATCTCATCATCAATATTAATCAAATACTTTGGTTTTCTATGCAAAATTCTTGGTGGTGTTCTTCTAGGTGCATACATCTCAACATTAGGAATTTCATCAATATTTAATTGAGGTGGGCTAGATTGCATACCTTGAGGTTCACATGGGAATGATGGCATACCTTCTTCGTCAATTTCGAGTGATGATGTACTCTCAACTTGAGATGTGTTGGATGGTGTCCAACAATATTCACTTGCGGTAAATGGTGTCCCTCCATATTCACTTGTAGTAGATGGTGTCCATCCATATTCACTTGTGCTAGATGGTGTCCCTCCATATTCGCTTGTGCTTAATGGTGTCCCTTCATATTCACTTGTCATAGAGGGTGTGTCTCCAACTATGGTATCTGAATCTATCTTACAATGATGCTTTCACATTCATGCCTTTTGTGCTGCCAATTCCCATTCTCTTTTTGACGGTTGAGGTTCCTCTACAATCGTGTTGTTTTCATCAATCGTTTCCAATTTCTTCTTTTCATGATATGGCTCCACCCGAACTCTCTCATTTTCTTTCAAGGTTTCGTTCTCTTCATCTGTTAGTTTCCTCTTTGTCTTTTTATTCGGCATGGCAGATAATTTTATCTATACCATGGTAATGAGATGAATATTAGTTCCTAAAAAATGTATCCATTCAAGATAATTGAAAAATATATGTCATTGAAGGCTTCATTTAAATAATACTTACAATCATCTTGTACAAAAGTAGTCTTTTATTGTTGATGGTTCTAGCCAACCACCAAGGGAATAAGGACTATGATGTAAAGTCCCAATAGTGTTTTTGATGTGTGAGTTAAGGTAAACTTGGGGTAGTCTAGAGCCTTGAAGTTTGGAGAAGCTTGAATGATGAAATTAGGCAAATTAGTCCATGTAGACTTGGCAATTTGTCCTAAAAGTGGGAAAAGGGCATTAATGATGCTCTAAGCCTGACCCAAGGGTCCTAGCATGTGGGATAAAAGTATATAAGGTCATAAAAACCCTAATTGAGCATATGGGAAAGCTATTGTATGATTTCGAGTTTTTGAAGGGGAATTTGTGAGTTGGAAGAGTGCAAATTTCATTGAATTTCTGTTTTTGTGCCTTCATCTAGTCAAGAATGGATTGAAAGGACCTATCTAATGCTTTGAGTCTTTCAATTTTTTCACTTAATTACTGTGTGAAGCATTATATTATCCATTTAGTTCAATTGCTTTCTGTTTTGCAAGTTTTTAGAGTTTTTGGAAATCATGATCCCCACTTGAATTCCCATGGCAAGGCTACCATGGAAACTTTGAATCAAGTAGGGGAATGTTTTTACAGTGTACATATGGTGTGTGGTGTCTTGGTTTGCAGGGGAGATGGTGAATTCATCAAGAACTAGGCGAGTGCAAGTGCATTTTGGCTAGTGGCTTGGAGAGGACAGCAGTAAAGAAAGTTGCTAAATGGACTGGTTTGTGCAAATCAAGAGCAAGAGAGTGTGGGCACACATATTCCAGACATGCGTGTGCAAGGAGGAGAGTTGAAGAGGTCATTGAAGCCCTCAAAGTTGGAAAAAGGAGCCAGAACCCTAGAAACCCTCAAAAATAGGGGGTATGAGGATAGTCCTATGTACGGATGCCAAAGGGACTAAACACCTGGTAAATATTGAAGCCTATGGTACCACTAGAAATAATCTATAAAAATATTTGGGGGTTGTTAAGACCGTTTTTGAGAAAATCCAAGAAAACAGGTTCTAGGAGGCTTAATTGGGCAAAAGGCTACAAGGCCTAAAATTGGGTTTTTCAAGAAAGTGATGGGTACAAGGTGAAAGAATCCTATGAGATGGATCAGTGAGGAGTCAAATCAACAAGGGCATAGTTATAATACCCTTTCATATCCCCTCGAGTGGTTAGGATACTTTGGGTCAGTGTGGAGCCTAGGGAAGCTTAGCGGTGAATTGAGAGCAATGGTGAAGAATTTGAAATTGGTGGAGAGTCTTATGAGGTGAGAGGGGTTTAGGAGGGATCCCTGAGTAGGGTAGAGAGGAATACCCTAGGAATACCAAAGAATAGGTCTTGGGAAGAGAAAGATTGCTCTTCAAAGATAAGACTCCCCATCAATTGTTGAAGGATCGGTCTATGTAATGAACTTTTGACCTTGTGCAGGGTATTTTGAAGATGTTTGATGCTTTGGAATGGTCTGGGAATGGTCTTAAAGGATGAATTTTGGTGAATGGTTCTGAATTTCTATAATTGGCAAGTGTAAATAATTGTGTATATAATTTGCTAATTTTAAATGTGCATTGACAACCTAAGGTTATAATGACAAACAAAAATGAAAGAAAGCCATAATAAAATGAAAGAAAATTTGTAAAGACTTCACATACCTTAAAAACCAGACTTTCAAATGGAGGAATTCAACCCAATTATGTAGCCTTAGCTTCTTCTTTCTTCAAACTCCACAACAATTTGACTTGTTCAAAAGCTTGTTCCCTTCCACACTTCAATTGTATATTAGTTTTCAATGGAATTCAAACTTCAATTGATATTATATGTCTTTCAATGTCGAGACTCTGCTATTTCATGCAAAGGTGGTAAAAAGATCATGGAAAAGGTGATGGAAAGTGAAAAAGATGCTTACACACTTCACAACATCATCAAATATATATTTTTTGTTGGAGTACGCGCAGAACTAGGGGAATATGCAGACTATGGGCCTTGAAATCACGGGTATATTGATTTTTTTACTATTTTAGTAAACTACAAAACGCGCTCGCGTTATAACGCGCACACGTTATAATGCGAGTGCGTTATGTTAAATTAAGTTTTCTTAGTGTATTTTTGATAGTACAGGGGTTTCTGAGAGAGTGGGAGGGAGAGAGGGGGAGAGTGGAAGATAGAGAGGGATGGAGAAGGGGAGAGTGGGAGAAAGAGAGAGGGAGAGAGTGGGAGATAGAGTGGGAGATACAGAGGGAGGGAGAGAGGGGGAGAGTGGGAGAGAGTGGGAGAAGGTGAGAAGTGGAGAGTGGGAGATAGAGAAAGAGGGAGAGAGGGAGAGAGTGGGAGAGTGGGGGAGAGTGGGAGAGAGTGGGAGAGTGGAGGAGAGTGGGAGAGAGTGGAGGTAAGTGTATAGGGCATAAGGATTAGGATTTAGAATAATGGGTATAGGGTTGAGGGTATAGGGCTAAGTGTATCGGGTATAGGGATTAAGGTTTAGAATAATGGGTATAGGGTTGAGGGTATTGGGTTTGAGATTGAGGTTTAGGGTTTAGGGTTTAGTGTACAAGGTTAAATGTAGGGTTTAGGGTTTAAGTATAGGGTTGGGGGATGATGTTCAGGGCTTAGGTTATAAGGTTGAGGGTATAGGGTATAAGGATGAGGGTTGAAGGTGTAGGGTTGAGGTATAGTGTTAAGGGTTGGGGGTGTAGGGTTAACTATATAGAGTATAGGGATTAGGGTTTAGAATATTCGGTATAGGGTTGAGGGTATTGGGTTTAGGGTTGAGGGTTTAGAGTACAAGGTTTAATGTAGGATTTAGTGTTTAATTATAGGGTTAAGGGTTCAAGGATAATGTTTAGGGTTTAGGAATAATGTTAAACATAAAAACCTACAATCTCAAGTCTTAACCCTATACCTTATACCCTTAACCCTACAACCTAAAACCTAATCCCTATACCCTATACACTTAACCTCATACCCTTAACCCTGAACATTATACCTCAACCCTCAACCCTTAAACTTGTACATAAATCCTAAAACCTAAACCATCAACCCTAAACCTAATATCCTCAACCCATTACCCTCAACTATATACCCAATATCCTAAACCATAATCCATATACCCTATACACTTAACCTTATACCCTCAACCCTAAACACTATCCCTCAACCCTCAACCTATACCTTAAACCCTAAACCCTCATCCATCATCCCTATACCATATACCCTCAACTTTATACCTAATATTCTAAACACTACACCTTATTCCCTATACAATTAACCCAATAACCTCAACCCTATACCTTAAACACTAAACCTTACACTCTTAACCCTCATAGGGGGAGAGAGAAATAGGGGGATGGAGGGATTGGGGGGAGAGAGAGAGAGAGGTTGGGAGGGAAAGAGGAGAAAAAGATAAGTAGAGAGGGAAGGAGAGGTAGAGATACATGAGAGATAAAGAGTAGATAAGGAAGTATAGATGGAGGGAGAGGTATGGAGGGAGAGAGAGGGAGGTGAAAGAGAGGTGAGATAGAGAGAAATAAAGAGAGTTTGGTAGGGAGTCAATTTCATCGAATTGCCAAGCTAGTGGGCCCACTAGCTTGCCAATTCAGTGAAATTGGCAATGTAGTGGCATGTTTGAAAAAATTGGGTCTGAGACCCCATTTCTTGGACCCATTTTTTCAAACAGGACAAGTTAGGTTGCCAATTTCACCAAATTGGAAAGCTAGTGGGCCCACTAGCCTGCCAATTTAGTGAAATTGGAAATGTAGTGGCTTGTTTGAAAAAATGAGTACAAGAAATGGGGTCTCTTGGTGATGTAGATCACTGGGAGACCCCATTTCTTGGGCTCATTTCTTCAAATAGGCAAGTTAGGTTACCAATTTCACTGAATTGCCAAGCTAGTAGGCCCACAAGCTTGCTAATTTAGTGAAATTAGCAATGTAGTGGCCTGTTTGAAAAAATGGGTCCAATTACATCACCGGGAGACCCCATTTCTTGGACCCATTTTTTCAAACAAGACAAGTTAGGTTGCCAATTTAGTGAAATTGGAAATGTAGTGGTCTATTTGAAAAAATGGGTCCAAAAAATGGGGTCTCTCGGTGATGTAACCCATTTTTTCAAACATGCAAGCTAGGTTGCCAATTTCACCGAATTGCCAAGCTAGTGGGCCCACTAGCTTGCCAATTCAATGAAATTGGCAATGTAGTGGCCTGTTTGAAAGAAAAATGGGTCCAAGAAATGGGCTCTCTAGGTGATTTACATCACTGAGAGACCCCATTTCTTGGACCCAAAATAGGACAAGTTAGGTTGCCAATTTCACCAAATTGACAAGCTAGTGGGCCCACTAGCTTGCCAATTTAGTGAAATTGGAAATGTAGTGGCCTGTTTGAAAAAATGGGTCCAAGAAATGGGGTCTCTCGATGATGTAAATCACTAAGAGACCCCATTTCTTGGACCCATTTTTTCAAACAGGGCAAGTTAGGTTGCCAATTTCACCCTCTCTCAGGTTTCGCTCTCTCTCCCCTAAACTCTAATCCCTATACCCTATAAACTTAACCTTAAACCTTCAACCCAATGCCATCAACTCTATACCTAATATCCTAAACCCTAATCCCTATACCCTATAAACTTAACCTTATACCTTCAAACCTATACCTTAAACCATAAACCCTACACTCTCAATCCTCATCCCTATACCCTATACCCTAAACCCTAAACATTATCCTTGAACCCTGAACCCTATAATTAAACACTAAATCCTACATCAAACCTTATACCCTAAACCTTAAACCCTCAACCATATACAGAATATTTTAATCCCTTATCCCTATACTCTATACAATTAACCCTACACCCCCAACCTTGAACATTAACTTGAACCCTACAAGTTCAACCCTCATCCTTATACCCTATACGCTCAACCTTATAACCTAAGCCTTGAACATCATGCCCCTACCCTATACTTAAACCCTAAACCCTACATTCAACCTTGTACACTAAACCCTAAACCCTAAACCTCAATCAGAAACCCAATACCCTCAACCCTATACTCATTATTCTAAACCCTAATCCCTATAACCTATACACTTAGCCCTATACCCTCAACCCTATACCTATTATTCTTAGCCCTAATCCCTACACCCTATACACTTAGCCCTATACCCTCAACCCTCAAGCCTCATCTCTTTACCCTACATCCTCAAGCTTATACCCTAAACCATAAACATTATCCCTCAACCCTATACTTAAACAGAAAACCCTACAATCTCAAGTCTTAACCCTATACCTTATACCCTTAACCCTACAACCTAAACCCTAATCCCTATACCTTATACACTTAACCTCATACCCTTAACCCTGAACATTATACCTCAACCCTCAACTCTTAAACTTGTACATAAATCCTAAAACCTAAACCATCAACCCTAAACCTAATATCCTCAACCCAATACCCTCAACTATATACCCAATATCCTAAACCATAATCCATATACCCTATACACTTAACCTTATACCGTCAACCCTAAACACTATCCCTCAACCCTCAACCCTCAACCCTATACCTTAAACCCTAACCCCTCATCCATCATCCCTATACCATATACCCTCAACTTTATACCTAATATCCTAAACCCTAAACCTTATTACCTATACAATTAACCCTATAACCTCAACCCTATACCTTAAACACTAAACCTTACACTCTCAACCCTCATAGGGGGAGAGAGAAATAGGGGGAGGGAGGGATTGGGGAGAGAGAGAGAGGTTGGGAGGGAAATAGGAGATAAAGATAAGTAGAGAGGGAAGGAGAGGTAGAGATACATGAGAGATAAAGAGTAGATAAGGAAGTATAGATGGAGGGAGAGAGAGGGAGGTGAGAGAGAGGTGAGATAGAGAGAAATAAAGAGAGTTTGGTAGGGAGTGATAGAGGGATATGCGGGTAGAGAGGGATAGGTGAGATAGAGAGAAGTAGAGAGATAGAGATAGAGCGAAGGAGGGAGGGTGGGCAAGAGAGGGGAGGAAGGGAGAGGTAAAGAGGGATATGTGAGATAAAGATAAGTAGAGAGAGAATGGTGACATATAGAGAAGGAGAGAGTTATAGAGAGGGAAAGAGAGAATGGTGAGATAGAGAGGAGAGAGTGAGAGAGAAAGAGGGTGAGGGAGGAGTGAGAGAGAGTGAGAGAGAGAGGTAGAGGGAGGGAGAGGAGAGATAGAGAGCAGATAGGGGAAAAGGTAGGGAGAGAGATATCTAGTGAGAGAGAGAGAGGGCTAGGGCAGATAAAGATAATTAGAGAAAGACAAAGAGGTAGAGAGAAGTAGAGAGAGAATAAGGGAAGGAGAGAATTGATATAGAGAGGTATAGAGAGAGTGGTGGGGAGTGATGGATGGAGAGGTAGGTAGAGAGGTATTAGGGAGATAGAGAGTAGAGAGGGAAGTAGAGGGAGAGGTATGGAGGGGGAGAGAGGGAGGTGAGAGATAGGTGAGATAGAGAGCAATAGAGAGAGTGTGGTAGGGAGTGATGGAGGGATATGCAGCTAGAGAGGGATAGGTGAGATAGAGAGAAGTAGAGAGAGATAGAGATAGAGGGAAGGAGGGAGGGTGGGTGAGAGAGGGGAGGAAGGGAGAGGCAAAGAGGGATAGGTGAGATAAAGATATGTAGAGAGAGAATGGTGACATATAGAGAAGTGGAGAGTTACAAAGAGGGAAAGAGAGAATGGTGAGATAAAGAGGAGAGAGTGAGAGAGAAAGAGGGTAAGGGAGGAGTGAGACAGAGTGAGAGAGAGAGGTAGAGGGAGGGAGAGGAGAGACAGAGAATAGAGAGTAGATAGGGGAAAAGGTAGGGAAGGAGACATCTAGTGAGAGAGAGAGGGATAGGGGAGATAAAGATAATTAGAGAGGGAAGGAGAGGTAGAGAGAGAGTAGAGAGGGAATGAGGGAGGGAGGGAGAGAAGAAATATAGAGAGGTGTAGAGAGAATGTTAGGGAGTGATGGATGGAGAAGTAGGTAGAGAAGGATTAGGGAGGTAGAGAGTAGAGAGGGAAGGAGAGGGAGAGGTATGGATGGAGAGAGTGGGAGGTTAGATAGAGAGTAATGGAGAGAGAGTGGTAGGTTGTGATGGATGGAGAGCTAGGTAGAGAGGGAGAGGGGATATATATATGTAGAGAGGGAGGGAGAGAGGGAGAGAGATGTAGTGAGGGAGAGAGAGGTGAGATAGAGAGAAATAAAGAGTGTTTGAAGGAGAGGTAGGTAGAGAGAGGGAGAGAGGAGATAAAGATAAGTAGAGATGGAAGGAGAGGTAGAGAGAGAGGTGAGATAGAGAGAAGTAGAGAGGGAATGAGGGAGGGAGGGAGAGAGGTGTAGAGAGAGTGGTAAGGTTTGATGGATGTAGAGGTAGGTAAAGAGAGATGGGAGATAAAGAGTAGATAGGGAAGAAGAGAGGGAGAGAGAAGTATGGAGGGAGAGAGAGGGAGGTGAGAGAGAGGTTTGCTAGAGAGAAATAGAGAGAGGGGTAGGGCATGATGGAGGGAAAGGTAGGTAGGTAGAGAGAGAGAGAGGGGGGGGAGGGAGATAGAGACAAGTAGAGAGGGAAGGTGGGAGAGAGGGAGAGATAAGTGAGGTAGAGAGAATTAGAGGGAAAAGGAGAGAGAGACAGAGAGAGATTTCTTGAGATCAAGGGAGAGAGAGAGTCAGAAAAAGGGATAGAGATAGTGAGAGAGAGGTCTAGAGTGTAAGGGATAAAAATGAGTGAGATAGAGAGAGAAATAATACAATTTTCTGATTACTGAAATTTGACCTCCTAATTATTGAAATTTGACTAAGTTTGAAATTTGTGAGATCTTCCAAAAACTAGAAGAGAGAGAGGGGAGAGAGGGAGGAAGGGAGAAAGAGAGGGAGTGGAGAGATAAAGAGTAGGGAGAAGGAGAGAGTGAGAGAGAATGACGATAGAACTTGTTGACTACTAAAATCTGACCTCGTGATTACTAAATTTGACATGCTGATTACTGAAATTTGACTGAAATTTTAAAGATCTAAAAACTAGAATTTGCATTATAACTCCTAGAGATCTGAAACCACTCTCAAACATAGGAAGTATATACATGAAATATAACTTAAAGTATAAGAAAGTAATTGTCCATATATAAATGTCAACTTATACTTAAATGTTTATTTCATGTATATAGTTTCCCTAAAAGATAACAAGAGGAGGAGATAAGAAAAAGAGAAGAAAAAAATTCAATGTAGACCAAAATGTGAGTGCGTTATAGTGCGCTCGAGTTTTGTCAATGCATTCACAAAACACAAAAAGTGCATTCACAAAATAGGTCAAAACTAAGATATAACGCGAGCGCGTTATAATGCGCTCGC
>CM021103.1:32417043-32433959 GCA_007115665.2 Sequoiadendron giganteum | reverse complement strand
AAACCCTAATCCCTCAACCCCTATACCCTCTTAATCCTTGAACCCTCAACCCTCAACCATTAAAGCCTAATCCCTCAACCCCTATACCCTATTAATCCCTCAACCCTCAACCCTCAACCCCCAACCCTTAAACTTGAATCCCTCAACCCCTATACCCTCTGAATCACTCAACCCTCAACCCTTAAACCCTAATCCCTCAACTCCTATAACCTCTACTCTATAACCTATTAATCCCTCATCCCTAAACCCTAAACCCTTAAACCCTAACCCATAAACCCTCTACCCTCTACCGCCAATCCTATACCCTCTACCCTCAACGCTACTCCCCCAACCCTCAAACCCACTTAGTAAACTCTCTACCCTAATCCCTCAACCCTCTTGACCCTTAAACCCTTAAACACTCAACCCCAAACCCTCGACCCTCAACCCTCAACCCTAACCCCTTAAACCCTAAACTGTTAAACCCTTTACCCTCTACCCTCTAACCTCTACCATCAACCCAATACTCTCTACCCTAAACCCTAATCCCTCAACCCTTAATCTCTCAACCCCTATAACCTCTACCCTATATATTGGACCCTCAACCCTAATCCCTCAACCTTATACCTTAAACCCTCAATCTTCAACCCTCAACCCTTAAACCCTCTACCCTTTACCCTATACATCCTTAAACCCTAAACCCTCTACCCCTTACATTGGACCTTGAACCTAATCCTTCAACCATATACCCTCAAACCTATACCCTAAACCCTCTACCCTCAACCAAGTAAACTCTTAACCCTAAACCCTTAACCCCAAACCCTTCAACCCTAAACGCTTAAACCTTAAACCTTCTACCCTATACCCTCAACCACCTATTCCATCAACCCTCAAACCTTAAACCCTACTACCCTAGAAACCATCAACCCTATAGGTCCTCCATCCTAATCCCTCAACCCCTATCACTTTCTCTCTATCTATACATCTCCATCTCCTTCCCTCCCTCCCTCCTAGCCTCTCTAATTATCTCTATCTACCGTCTCCCTCTTTCTGCATACCTCTCGTTCAATCAATCCCTACCACCCTCTCTCACTCCCTCTCTCTCACACTCCCTCTCACTACCTATCTCTCAAGTCTCTCCCTCTCACCCCCACACTCACACTCTCAAGTCTCTCCCTTTCGCACCCTACCTACATAACCCTCTCTTTCTCTTTGTCTCTCTCTCTCTCTCCCTCTCCCTCAATTTCTCTCTCTCCCACCCCCCTCTCTCTCTCCCTCTCCCTCAATTCTCTCTCCGACCCCCCCTCTCTCTCTCTCCCTCCCTCTATCCCTCCCACCCTACCTAGCTAAGTCCCTCTCAATCCAACCCCTTCTCTCCCACTCCCTCTCTCTTAAACTCTCACTTCGACCCCCTCTCCATCTCTCTAGACTCTCTCTAAATTCTCCCTTCGTCTAAAGACATACATAAATGCATACATACAAGCATAATACATTTGTACATATAATCTTACATCCATACAAGCATACATACATACATGTACATAACAGTATATCAGCATACATAAATATATTAGCATTTGACATAAAGTAAGAAATAACGCTAGCGCGTTAGAATGCACTCGCGTTATGGGTTAGTAGACATGTTCCCCAAAGAACTAAAAAACATGTAAAGTGAGATATAACAAGAGCGTGTTATAACTTGCTTTGAGAATTACCAAACTTTAAGCTTGGTATTGCCTTGGAATTCCAACCCAAAGGTTTGGAGGGCATTCCCAATGACCAGAGACGTGTTTTTAAGAAATCCACCATATTTCTCATAATCGAGTTCGTGCTCACCATCAGGATTGCACATGGTTCAATATCGAAAAAATCGAGCACATGGGTAATGTTGGGTTATCTCTTAGCTATCCAACGATGTAATTTTTTTCACATTCTGAAAATGTTAAGTCTTTCATCCATAATTTATTTTATCTGTATGTCTTTTTTTTTCCAAAAAGTAGTGTTTGGTATTTTTTTCCTTATAAATTAACCGTTCATCAATTTTGCAAATAAATTACATTTTTAGAAACTAGACTCCATTCTACAAAATTAAAAAATTAAAAAAAAAACAAATCAATTAGTTTCAAAAATTTGTAGGGGTAGCACGGCCAAAATTCTATTTTTAGGATATGTCCACTTCGCAAATTAGTAAAAAATCAAATATTCATTAAAAAATTATCAGAAAAATCGTGCATCAACTACATACTATTAGCTAACTTCTGACCATTGTGATTTTAAAAATACAAAAAAAAAATTCACCGTACGAGGGTCGTACAAGAGTTGCTATGTTATGTTTTTCTGACAAAAACAACACCAATTTGTGTACGTCCCTCTTTTGAACCCCTTAATCTCAATCATTTTCAAAATAAATTAGTAGTTTAGAAAGTAGACTTGGAGCACTTGAATCCTTCTTTTTGTTCCATCTCAAAATTTTGAGTCTAAGTATCCTCAATTTCACATCCACAGTCAGTATTTCCCAATTTCAGGAAAAAGCTGTCCACTTTAGTCCCCTTTTTGGGAACCATCTTGGTGCACTTACCCAGGTACTAATTACCCCACCGCAAAGCTTCATCATCTCAGGTTGCATGCACCATCCCTTGTAGCAGACATCGAGCCGCCTTGCAATAAATTTGCACTTTGATCAAACCCTCGAGACAAGTGCCTAATCTTTCAGTCACTAGCTATTGATTTGCAACAATAATGTAAAATAGTGAATGAGATCATGCCACGTGTCATGACACCATTCATCCATCACTTACAGATTGGTCAAACAAACCCTGAGCTCCATCGCTAGCCATTTGTCAAACCTCTAAGGTTAGGTGGTCAACATCCCTATCGCTATCCAAGAGAAAATCCCTCACGATATGGTGGTTAGCCAAAGAACTGTCAAACAACCAACCAACCCCGTGTAACCGTCAGCCAGCAAAACCCCAGTTAGGAGGTAACCACCTTTACAAACTCAACCGTCACCATAGCTCGGCCCACCGAGACATGCGTTCACCGCTCGTGGAATTTTGGAGCATCGAGGAGGGAATCTCCTATATTCCCTCAAGCTCTCTCGGAACTGGCTTCCGATGCTGACATGCATCCATCGCTCATGGAATTCACTTAGATCACACTTGGGTCCTACCGAGCCACGCATATGCTGCTCAAGAAATTTTGGGGAATCAATAAAGCATCCGCCACATTCCAAGCATATTTCCTTGAAACAGCGATAGGTGTTGACAACTGGAACACTGAGGCACCATTGATCAAACATCCACATGTCAAACACACAGGAAATTCTACCTGACTCAAAGGCTTTCATTGATACTTTCCTCAAATGAGCGCGGAACATGACGAGCATCGTTGGATCAACTCCACCGCAACCATTGATCAGGTTCATTGCCGCTTGGTCCCACTTCAACCGCTCAACACATTATCAAAATATCGGTGGGACATGAAATGTCACCCACCGATATAAGATCACTCTTCCAATAAAGCATGCGACCAAGTCAAACCCATTGGGCAATCGCCGTAACACCCATAGGAGTCCCACTGACCAGACAGAGTCTCGATGACAAGGACCAAAGTTGAACACATGAAGGTCTCAAACCAACGCGCTACAAGCTAGCAAGATTGAGGCACATTTTCCAACAATCTCCCACTTGATGAAGACTTGTTGGATTGCTCCAGAATCTGAACAAAAGAATCTTCCACAATTCTTCTGTGATCCAACCAAGGAACCTACAACAACATCCAATATGTCCACCAACACAAGAAATAGCTCCAACCATCCACCACAGGAAAAAGGAACAAGCCAGGGAAAAAAAGCACCAGTCTCCGGAACACAAGCATTAGATCCTTCAGATGACAAAGGGATCAAACTGCCATCACTCCACTATGCTCACCAGCCATACATAAGCAACACTACAACAAATTCAAAGCTCTTAGATCATGAACACAAATGTGAAGTCATTCTCCAGAACAAGATAAAACATCAGCTGGAACTATAACCAAGAAACCAACTACTCCCATCCAACTGATCAAAACCATGCGAGTAAAAATAGCACCCATAGCACATGCTAATCCATCCAATCACCCATACTTCTAAGGTATCCACATCAGTAAAATCATGCCATCACATACACCCATAAACCACAATAAAAAAATCCAGGTGCAAACTTGTCAAAGAGTGACATACACATCCAAGAGCTCCCACTACATGGGCAATGTCTAGATGAATGCAAAAGTGGAATGAGTGCATTCAATGCGTCTCTTCATTAACATCCCAACAAACAAGGTACCATCACAAGTGATCAAGGCATACCAGGTCTACTAACAACAACACATAGAAGACCATAACCATGTAGTACCCAAGAACATACACAATGATATGCAAAATCTGCAAACCAAACATGCCCTCTTACACACACTTCTAAATGCCAACTGTGTCAAGTATGATCTCGTCCACATCCCAAAGGAAATCTTCTCAAAGAAAATCAACCTAGCCCATATACCCATCTCCTACCAGTTCTCAAAAGCACAAGGAGATAAACTATGTTGTGTACCTTCCACTATGAATCCTCCAGAATCTTAAAACAACAATTCAAGATACATATCATGAAAGAAAGCATAAAACATGTCTGAAAGATATAATTGGAAAATATCTCTCAAAAGAACTTCACTACCAAGAAGAAAAAGGAGTGGAAAAATACAATGATCCTCCAAGATATACAAGCCACAATGACTCATCCAAGAGCAATCTCCTCATTGATCTCTATTGAACTTGCATCCAACCAAGGTGTATGTTACTCAGACTTTCAATTGTAAACAACACCTTTCTCAAAAGGAATCTCAGCCTCACGTTATTCTCCATGTATCCATGAACACTTGAAACTGACCATCTCATGCTAAAATCCAAATTGCATTACTACACTAAGAAGTTCTCAAGCATATGACCAACACACTCAAAAAACCAGAGAAACACCAGACCACTATCAAAGTTCCAAACAACAGAAACAAGAACTTATCATGACATCATGATCTACTCACCCCCCTTAGGAGATCCCATGCTCTAGGTGAACATACCAAGATCTCAAGAGCAATGCATCATGCTAAAACTTTAATGCGCAAACAAGAGTATACCATGACATAAAGCAAACAAACTCTAAAACAACATCACTTGTCAAGCACCACCAACACCTCAGCCAAAGACTCCAAGCATCCTCCATGGTTCCAAGATATTACAGATCCTAAAATAGTGTCCATACAAATGCGAAAGAACCCCTCTACAGTAATAGGATCTAAGAGTTCCTCCTAGTAACATTTGCAACACTAAAGAAGATCATTTACCACCAAGTGATGAATCCACAATCACTGCTAAAGCTCCCACTGAACCATGACATCGAGCTTTCCAAGTATCATGACCAAACATCTACTAATCTAAAAATCCTCCAGGTACAATCGACAACATGTCTATCTGACAACAACATCGAACAACACCAAGATCTCCAAACCACGTAGACCACACCATCACTATCAAAAGCTTACACTAACCAGTGTACCCAAGCCCTCCATGACATCGTGATACACACACTACAGGTCCCCATAATCGACTATTTAGGTATTCAACACTATCCATCTTCTCATCTCAAAGCAGCCACCCCAATGCACAAGTGACCATAGATAAGGCCAATTAACAGATCTACACCACCACTAAAGAAACCTCATGGAAATAGACAGTCTAGTTCCAAGTTATCTCAATGCAGCCAATGGGTAGCTAATCCACCAACCACATAACTCGAATATCAATCACAACAATAGTGAAAACCCATCATCACAAAGGAAACTGCAAAAAATAGATCTCAAAGAGAACAACAATGTAGACAAACCTTACTCAAACACCAGATCAAAACCAAATCTGATTTTCCAATCATGTCCACAACTTAAGCACCATAGTCTAGGAAACCAACAAGAAAAACCACAAGAATGCTAAGTGAAAAATCACATACCAACACTCCCATGAAGAGAAGACTTCACACCTCCTCAAACTATGTCGAACTGCAACTATCTCATGCAGTCACACCCAAAAGCCAGGGTCTAGGAAATAGCTTAACAACAGCTCCACAAAACCACAAGTTTTCCTTGACCATGCAAAACTTGCAAAACTATCGTGTTTCCAAAACACCCATGCACATCCACATCCACTGCTCATCTGGATGACCCAAGAGTCTGCACACAACCATCATGGTTAACTAGAACAATGAAACTAACATGAATATGCATCATAGACTTTTTTAGGGAAATCTATAGAAACCCCTTCAAAACAAAAAAAATGAATCTGAAATATGCTAGTACAAGATACAGGTAATATAGGAACTCTAGGCCCATTTCAAACCAATTCCAAAACCACACTCATGCACAAGCATACGAGAGAGCCAGGCTATTCAAAAGTTTTCAGACCACCTAGAGATGAACTTGATAGCCTTGATGCAATTAGGGTAGCAGAGAAATTGCCTTTAGTGCCAAGTCATAACACCTAGCATAAGCTAAATAATCCATGGTCAAACAACAACCCAAGCAACTCAATACCGTCAAGAAGCCTGTCACATAGACACCTAGTATGAACCATGCTCTGTTGCAACACAACCATAAGCATAAAATCACACCCCTTGCATCAAGATCATTCACTTCCAACCAGGAGTCTCAGACCACATCGTCACAATATGATCAACTCCACATTCTCCAATGTCTTTCATGTTGTGTGTTGTCTCAAAAGAGAAAGGACTTTTAGTCATCAAAGGATCAACCATCAGCTGATTCCTCCAGATTTCCTCAAGCTTGCCAAGCTAAGAAATCTTTACAGAAGGAATCCATATAACTGAAACACTAGGAACTCTTACATGCAACAACATGCAAGCACATGCAAGACACATGTGATTCCATCCAAGTACACACAACTCACAAACCTACACATGCAGATACAAGAAAATCCCGAAAGAAGGCTTTGATACCACTTGTTGGGGAAGGAACGGGTCAACTTAGAATGAAACATCTAAGAAGAATAGTGCCTTTGGTGATTTTCATTTCTTCAAACCACCTCAAAGACACAAACCACTATGCCATAAAGTGAAAACATGCACAGTTGTTTCCCCCATTAATCCTTCTAAGAAAAGTACATGCAGACTAAGCCAGATTCAACACCATGTACAGATTCAAAACTATAGAATCAATAAGCATGAAAGACAAACTTATGAATGCATAGATATACAAGGGGAAAACCCTTTCAGGTAAAAAGCCCCACCCTCCAAAAGATTGATCCATTGTATTATTCAGCAACATAGTTACAATACAATCGCAGGCTCATGGCCTTTAGAGGAGTTACATCTTGTTCATCTAGAGAATATATGAAACTACATAGATCTGAAACCTTGCACTATTACAATGTCCTCACATGACATACAATGAAGATTAATTTCATCTAACTAGTTCACTCTCTCAGCCAGCCTCTCGGCCAGCCTAGCCTAATGACCACCACAGGTTCACATCTTCTCAGTTCTATGTGTCTCAATGTTCATGGTTACAATGCTCTTCACATACCATTCAAACACACAAACACTCTGATCATTGACCGATCTCACCGATCATCCGATCACTAGTCATTTGATCTTCAAACCATAGATCTACCGACCTTTGTCATCCTTTTCAACCAACGACCATTAGGATACTAATTAGCCCACCGAAAAGCTTCACCATCTTAGGTTACGTGCATTGCCCCTTGCAACAGACATAGATACGCCTTGCAATAAATTTTCACTTTGATCAAACCCTTGAGACAAGCGACCAAGCTTGCAGTCACTAGTTGTTGATTTGCAACACTGATGTACAACAACGAATGAAATTGCACCACGTGTCATGATGCCATTCATCCACCGATTGCAGATCAGTCAAACAAACCCTGAGATCCATCACTAGCCATTCATCAAACCTCCAAGGTTAGGTGGTCAACAGACCTACCACTATCCAAGAGCAAAGCCCTCAAGGTATGGCGGTTAGCTAAACAACCACCAAACAACCAACCAACCTCGCGTAACCGCCAACCAGCAAAATCATAGTCAGGAGGTAACCGCCTTCGCAAAATCAACTGCCACCATAGCTAGGTCCATCAAGACATGCATCCACCACTCATGGACTTGTGGGGCATCGAGGAGGGAATCTGCAATATTCTTGCGAGCCCGCTCAGAACTGGCTTCTGATGCTGATACATGTCCACCGCTCGTGGACTTCGCTTAGATCACACTTGGGTCCCACCAAGCCATGCGTATGCTACTCAATAAATTTTGGGGAATCAATAAAGCATTTTCCACATTCCTAGCAGATTTCCCTGAAACAGTGATACGTTTCCACAGTTGGAACACTTGGGAACCATTGATCAAACATCGATGTGTCAAACACATAGGCAATTTCGCCCGACTCAAAGGATTTCATCAATACTTGCCTCAAATGAGCATGGAACATAATCAGTGTCATCAGATCAACTCCACTACAACCTTTGATTAGGTTCATCACCGCTTGGTCCCAATTCAACCACTCAACACATTATCGACATATTGGTGGGACATGAAATGTCACCCGCCAATATGAGATCGCTCTACCGATAAAGCATGCTGCCAAGCCAGACCTATCGGGCCATCGCCAGAACACCCCCAAGAGGCCCACCGACCAGACAGAGTCTAGACAACAAGGAACAAAGTTGAACACATGAAGGTCTTAGACCAATGTGCTACAAACCAACAAGATTGAGGCACATTTTCCAACAACATTTGCACTTTAAAATTGGTCAAGGAATTTGGCTATTCTAAAGCATGTGTAGACACCACCAAATGTATTATAATCAAGGCCTATGATGATGAAGAATTCTCTTCCAAGGGTATTATCACAGTCCCTATTAGAGTTGGACCCATAGTTATGGATGCCACATTCCAAGTCTTAGATCTTGAACTCCCATATAACCTTCTCCTTGGTAGACCCTGGATTTATGCCATGAAAGGTGTGCCTTCCACCTATCATCAATGTTTGAAATTTCCATACAATGGCACCGAATTCACGATCATTGGTGACCCCAATCCCTTCCAATATTGCACTAATTTAAGGGGAGTTTCTAAATGCCAAGTGCCTATCAATGGAGAAGCTTCTACATCCACTTTGTAGCCACTTCATCCAGTAATGTTGATCCCTCCACACTCATTAAATCATCCACATCCAAAACCCCATCCATCGACCCTAAAATCAAGATCCAAGACAAAGGTTGTGGCGAGTATAAACTAAATACTACTTATTGCATCAAAAATCTACCTAAGTCTCCCAAGTCTTATGGTAGGCCTTGTTTCAAGATGGAAGCCAAAGTTGTCTTTAAAGTTCCTCCCACCACCACCTTCACAAAATGGGGAGAGGTAAACAAAGAAGACATTGATGATATTTCAGCTTGGATTTACAAAGATGAGGAAGATTTGCCACACTTACCAAAAGAACAATATGGCAAAGGTTTTGTGCTCATGAAACAAATGGGTTATGATGGAATCAGTGGACTTGGTATACATAAAAATGGAATGAGAGAACCCTTGATGCCTCTTAAGTGGCCGAAGAAATCGGGGTTAGGATTCGTACAAACTAAGATTGGAGCTCCAAGTACTAAGGTGCTTTCAAATAAGGATGTGAGTTCTTTAGAAGATGTTAAGACATCTGAGGATCCTACCTACATCCATTATGATGACACCGACTCTAATGACTATGAGTGGGAACCTTGCACCATAAGTGACTATGTGCTTGATCATGTCTTCCAAGAGTTTGACATACCCTCATCCCTTACCAACCTCATGGATATCAATATTTGCGCTGACTCCTTTTATGAACCTGACCCACCAAAGACCATAGACAAAAGAGCATGGACCAAATCCTTTTGGGACCTCGATAATACCTCTATATTTACCTTATTTGATACATCCCCATCCTTCACTAACACTGATGATGGCATCTGCCTTTTTTACCCACAACTAGTCGATTGGGACCAACAAGATCCACCTACCTTGGACATATTTGAAAAATGATGAGGCCATTGCTGAATTTATGGGACTATGAGAGGGCATACCATAGGAGGACCATAAGGCTAGCTTCATTATAGATCTTGACACTACAACATATTTTGGTGAGACTGCCCCACCCTCTAGTAAAAAAATGTCAAAAATAAAATAAAAAATGAACGGTCTTTAGGTGAAAACTGCAAGGTGCCTTTTGACCAGGCAAAAGTAAAGAGAAAGGACGCATTTGAGGGTGAAAACCTCTCTGAGGCACCGAAAGATGGAGGGTTGGAATTTCTCCCTAATAGTCAAGAGAGATCCCCAATGTTGATTGAAGACATAATAGATGTCAAAATTGGTACTACAAATAATCCTAAGATTGTTCTCTTTGTAACATCCTTGGCAGAAGAGGAAAAATTGAAATTTCAAGAATTTTTTCGTGCAGAACACCAAATCAATTTTGCTTGGTCTTATGTTGATATGCCAGGTGTTAGGACTCAAAAATGAAGGTTTGAACCACAAGAGGTTGCCAAGCTCTTGAGACATTTTTTCCTAACGTACAAGGCCAATCAATGTAATTGAATCTTCTACTCTTTAGGCTCTGCTAAACCTAGGTGGGTGTACCTAATGCAAATGATGCAGACTTAACTGTATGATTCCTACTTGATCAATCAATCCACAATGGAAATTGGGAGTGAAAAGATATAATCCTAAAAACTACTCCTACTACATAAAATGAAAGTATTTATATATGTTGTTTTTATGAAATTTATCTTCTGGGTTGTAATAGATCAGTGCCTTCTATCCAAATGGGAAATGGAGTCAAAAATCAAGAATAATATGTCTTTCCCTTTCTAGCTTAACTCTAGTTGCTAAGCACTTTGAAAATGAGATTCTACGACTGGCATAAAACTTCACTAAATTTATGACTTGCATAAATTGTGCCAAAATATTTCCTTACCAGGTTCTTCTTTAATTATCCAAAAGAAATCCTTAAATCACTTTCACTTATGTAAAAGAATTTAAATCTGACTTGTAGACACCAATTAATTAAATCACACAAAATGAGAATACATTTTGACAAATCAGAAATATACTTGATATACTGATTTAAATGATTAAAAGATCTCAAGTTGGAGACAACTAGATAAAAATATGATTCATTACATCACAACAACTGAACACCAAGAAAGGACTTCACCAGTTAAAAAACATTATCTCCATTTTGTGCTTCAAGAAAGTTTGTACATTATTTGCATCCCCCTGTTTTATTTTATGCTATTTTCTAACTCTTCCCCCCATCTTCTCTTGATTTTTTTGTACATATATACAATACATATTTTAGGGTTATCACCCTTCATTTGTTCCAGTGCAAAATTTTGGCATTCTTTGGTAAAAATAAAATATATAATTAGTTTCCCTTTTGGAAGACTAAATATTTTAACCATAATCTACATCTTGGTTTGTTCACGTGCTCATGTTTTTACTCCCTCCTAACATCTTAGCACTTTGCTCACTCTTTAATATTTCATTTCTCTATATTACTGCAAAGCTTCTTTCGTCCTTACCGCAACCATCCCGTGCAAACTCGAGACCCCCTGTTGTACCACGATGTGTGATTTATCCTTTATCAGCTTCCCGCTCTACCACACATCGCCTCTGGCTCTCTAGCGATACTGTGGTGTCTTCATGGCCTTCCATTTCTTTTCACAGTCTAATATTATTTTTCCTGCAGTATGGCGGCATCGCCCTTATTTCTACTTTCACTGCTCAACCGTGTACTGCTCTACCGTGGGATGAGTCTCGACCCTCTACGATATAGCAGTGAAGTATGGATACTAGTGTCTCTTTTTATTGCCTTACCACAAGCCACTCAGTGATGGACCGTGGTGCTACGGTAAGGCACAAGTATTGTAAGGCTTGTTCAAATATGGCAGTGGTTACGCGGTAAAGGTTGTACAATGGTGGCTCCTTTTACCATCATACTATGAGTTGCTTGGTAATAGGATGCGGTAATGAGGTATGAGGTGAGGGTCGTGCAAGATATTTATTAAGGTAGTGGTATGGTGGTAAAAGGCATTTTTGGCCTAATAGAGGAAAATGAATTGGTTTTCATGAAAATGATGGGATAAGACTTATATTTCAATTGATAAAATCTTTAAAATTTTTGTGAAAATTATTTTTCTAATAGCGGCTCCAGTTGGGGATGATTGATTTTCCAATCATTGCAAGAATCCAAAATATCCTTGGGAGAGCAGACCAAAACACCAAAGGATATGATAAATGAAGGAGGTGAAAAATGGAAAATGGAGGAAGTGGAAAGATGAAGGAGATGGAAAATGGAGGATGGAAAATGAAGAATGGAAGTGACCCTACACTACTGTACATGGAAATATTTTAATGTTTTCAATGAGGGAACTTTGGGATTTTCCATGTACTGGCAAGTCCCAAGCTCTTTTAAATTCCTAAACTACTATGCATGGAAAAAAGAATGTTTAAAGAGGTTTGCAAAGAATTGTCCATGCATTGGAAATCCTTAATCCTCTACATCTTCTATGGTCTAAAATTCAAACCATAAATGATGGACCAAGGCCACCCAAAAGAAGGACCTATACTTTCCTCTGTCATAAACTTTATTCTGATTTGAGTTCATCAGGTTCCTCTTGAAAATGTTCATTCCATCTGCCCTGCTAATGTACTGTCATTGAAAACTTCTAGAAAATCATTGTGTTCAACCTGACTCATGTTCCTTCCACCACTCTACAGTTCATAATTCATATTATCATATGATAAATCTTTGTCACGTTCATCATACAAAGTGTATCCACATTCAATGGAAAATTCATTATCTCTCTCATTATTATGTATTGCTAAATGATCTTGCAGATGTATTGGGACTTGAAAATCTGAATGCTTCTCTTGGGAGTCTAAAAATTTCATGTCATCCACATCTTCTGAGACAATCAAATCAGAAATAATTTTCATATCTTCCCTACCACCAGTTGGTAGTGACACATATTTTTTATCCATATAGTCATCCTTATACATATTTGAATCAATCAATGTTGAACACTCATCATCAATGATATGAAAACCAATATCTGTCTCTTGTAGGAAAAAAATGTTCAAGACACATACCTCTTCTTGAATAGATATGGATTGTTGATCAGCTTCAAATATTTCATCACTTTGAGAAATACACATGGATTCATATGAATTATTACACACAATACTTTCATTTTCAAAGAAAATATAGGCTGGACACAAAACTTTAGAATCATCCTTGTATGCACATTTCTGGTATTGAAGAGTCAAAAAAACTGAAACTTGCTCATTGCTGAGTGAACAAGTTTCTTCTTCGATATCTTCTACTATTTCTCCCACTTCTTGATCTTCATAAGAGCTATAGGAATCTTTTTGTTGAAAATTAAAATCTACAGGTTCATCTTCACAATCTAAATATTCAATGGATCCCTCATAACATGTATTGTCACAGTTTGTTATGCAGGAGAGACTCTCTATATCTTCATTATTGGAAGGCACAATATCCTCTTCTATTTCATCTTCTAATGCATTATTGTCAACGTTATGAGAGTGCATACATGGTTGTCCCCCCATATCATCTAAATCATTGTTGATGTATTCCCCAAATGGTGTGTCTCCAACAACATCATTAATGCTGCAATCATCTCCCAAGGTGGAAGATTGGTCCACAACACATTTTTCTTCATTTAAAACTAAAATATCATCACTAAATTCCTGACTTGCACATGTTTCCTCTTCTTCCTCAAATTCTTGATTCTGATATACATTTTGTTGCAGGTTTTGATTTACATTCCCATAGAGGATGACATTTCTTTGCTCATTCTAATGAGGGGCTTGGTATTTAGGATAAGCATTCATTCATTTTGATGGTTGCAGTGAATGAATGCTCTGTTTTGCATAATATGTATTACCTCAATTTCCAAAATTCCTAGTTTCATCATGTGGCACTTGCAGTGTCCAAGGTCTGATGGCATTTTTGTATTCATTCTCACTATAGGATGGCCTAATTTGTGATGCATTTGGAACACATTTGACTCCCAATTGCAACAGTTTTTGGTTCAATTGTAGTATTTTTCGTTTCCATTGTAGCGTTTGTTGTTTCAATTCTTTCAACTCTCTTATCGAAAGTTTCCTTCTTACTTCTTATGACATCTTGACAAGAAAATTGGAAAATTATCACTTGTTCCACAATGTCTATGCATTATCTATCATTTTTTTAACAGAGTCGCCACCTACCATTTCAAAAGAAGGAAAATGATTCTTTTGAAATTATTTTTAATTTTCCCAACGAAATCTCCTCACTCCAAACGTGATTTTTATTTTGACTCTTTAAATGGAAAGGCTAGAACCAAGTTTTCTGAAGTTTCTCCCCAGTGGAATTTCCAAACTATTAGGACTCAAAAAATGCAAGTTTGAACCACGAGGTTGCCAAGCTCTTAAGACGTTTTTGGCTAATGTACAAGGCCAATCAATGTAATTGAACCTTCTACTCTTTAGGCTCTGCTAAACCTAGGTGGGTGTACCTAATGCAAATGATACAAAATTTATTAACTGTATGATTCCTACTTGATCAATCAATCCACAATGGAAATTGGGAGTGGAAAGATATAATCCTAACAACTACTCCTACTGCATAAAATGAAAGTATTTATATATGTTGTTTTTATGAAATTTATCTTCTGGGTTGTAATAGATCAGTGCCTTCTATCCACATGGGAAATGGAGTCAAAAATCAAGAATAATATGTCTTTCCCTTTCTAGCTTAACTCTAGTTGCTAAGCACTTTGAAAATGAAATTCTATGACTAGCATAAAACTTCACTAAATTTATGACTTGCATAAATTCTGCCGAAATATTTCCTTACCAGGTTCTTCTTTAATTATCCAAAAGAAATCCTTAAATCACTATGAATTATTTAAAAGAATTTAAATCCGACTTGTAGACACCAATTAATTAAATCACACAAAATGAGAATACATTTTGACAAATAAAAAATATACTTGATATACTGATTTAAATGATTAAAAGATCTCAATTTTGAGACAACCAAATAAAAATATGAATCATTACATCACAACAACTGAACACCAAGAAAGGACTTCACCAGTTAAAATTTTTTATCTCCATTGTTGTGCTTCCAGAAAGTTTGTACATTATTTGCATCCCCCTGTTTTATTTTATGCTATTTTCTAACTCTCCCCTCTTCTCCTGATTTTTCTGTACATATATACAATACATATTTTAGTGCAACCTTTTGGCATTCTTTGGTGAAAATAAAATATTTAATTTGTTGCCCTTTTGGTAGATTAAATATTTTAACCATAATCTGCATCTTTTTTTGTTCATGTGCTCATGTTTTTACTCCCTCCTAACATCTTAGCACTTTGCCCGCTCTTTAATATTTAATTTCTCCATATTACTGCAAAGCTTCTTTCCTCCTTACTGCAACCACTGCGTGCAAACTCAAGACCCCCAGTAGTACCACGATGTGTCATTTCTCCTTTATCATCTCACCGCTCTACCACACATCACCTTTGGCTCTCTAGCAATACTGTAGTGTCTTCATGGCCTTCCATTTCTTTCCATGGTCTTGAAGGGAAAAATAGGATGGATCAAATGACCCAATAGTGCAGAAAATTTCCCTTAACACTAATACAACAGAGGAGGAGAGCATAAAAAAAGTTTCAATTGCTTCTAAATCTACTTGAGATGAATACAACTAGTAAAATAGATAACAAAAATTAAGCATTCACAGATTGACACAAGATATACGTGGGAAAAATTTTCAGGTAAAAAATCCCACCACACAAAGTCAAGACAATTGTATTATAGTAACAAAGAATTACATACAATGTTCAATCTTCTCTCTGATCAACTTACAACAACTTAAATTGTCTCTCTAACTGTTACAATGGTCTCTCAACATAAAAACATACAGTTTGAATTATTCATTATCATCAACCTACTTGTTCACGTACATGTATTTGGTTGATAAATAAAATCATGTACACGACTGAGAAATTCATACACTACATTTAATTCTATCAATCATTCATCGACCATCAGGTTCATGAATCGATCCAATACATAATCGATCTACTCTGACATATATCTTCATCATTGAGCCACCCAAGCATTCAATGCCTTTCCATAATCGGGTTTCAATCCCTATCAAAATTATTTGCATTAACTGTCATTTACTACATTGGCCTTTAGCCAATCAAATTAATGTCAAATTTCCATGTGTCCTTCTACCATTCGCTATCACTCTTTGACTTTGAGTCAAACTCGATTAGAATAGGCCTTGAGCTTGTCTGAGCTCTCCAAGTCCTTACCGCACTACCGCCGAGCTCATTTGAACTGCTCGCAGTATGGTGGTGAGCTCGTCTGAGCTTAGTGATGACTTCACCAAGCCCAGCTCATCTCGACCTCTAACCACCACTGCGCTATCGCTGCAGACATCAGACTAGACCGTGATGTGATGGTAATTGGTCTATCACACCACTGACAGTCAAACCGTGCTACCGCGGGGGCCGATAGGCCACCCCATGGTAGAGTAGTGACCATCAACTAGACCACTGGTGATCTTAACACGACCACCACGGCCAGTCACTTGATTGTTCATGGTGCAGCGATAACTGCCAGCTAGGCCGCTGGTGGTCTTACCGCGACCATTGTAGTCAGTCACTTGACTACCCGCGGTGCGTCGGTCTTATCGTGGTCAATCACTTGACTATCCGCGGTGCAGTGGTAACCGCCAGCTAGGCCACAGGCGGTCTTACCACAACCACCATG